>VRYO01002734.1:6518898-6574379 GCA_009812075.1 Sialia sialis | reverse complement strand
CCCCCCCCCCTCCCCTCCTCCTCCTGCTCTCCCCATGCTGCTCCCCCTGCTACCTGTGCTGGTCGGCGGCGGCTGAGGCCAGCGATGCGAGGCGGAGGTGGAGGAGGCGGAGGTGAGGAGGAGAGGAGCCGCGGGAGCAGGAGGAGCATCGGGATCCCCATCACCATCCTCATCTTCATCCTCATCATCATCATCCATGTGTCTCTCTCGTCCTGCTGACTAGGATGTCAACGGAGGACAAGAGTCTGGTGGTGGCGGTGGTGGAGCCGCCTCAGCAGCAGCAGCAGCCCCCCGAGCCTGGAGCTCCCCCCCCAGCAGCAGCAGCAGCAGCCACAGACAAAAGACCTAGGGGCCGGCCTCGCAAAGATGGCGCTTCCCCTTTCCAGAGAGCCAGAAAGAAGTAAGTTCAGCGTTTGTGTGTGCGAGGCAGAGAGGGGCCGGGGCAGGCGGCCAGGCGCAGGCAGAGCTGTCAGTGGAGACTCGCTGCTCGTCGCCCCCTCCCTCTGCCTAATGCCATTTTGAGAAGGGCCCTTCTTTCTTCTCCTCCTCTCCCCTTTGCACTTTCCCCTCCTCCTCCTCCTTTTTCACCTTTGTCTTCCTCCGCCTGCTCTCTCTTTCCCACTTTTCTTTCACCATCTCTATTCCTTTCTTCTCCCCCTTCTTCAGAGTTTCTCTTTAGCTCTTCTCCCTTCACCCTCTTCCTCATTTTCCCCTTGCCTTTGCACCTTCCCCATTCTTTTTGGGTCCGTTCCCTTCCAGGACGCTCGGCTGCCCTCAGCGTCGCCGGGGTACTCCCTGAGCGCTGCCGGTAGTTCCTCGTCGCTTTCCTTTGCTATGCCTCCCCCTTCCCCTCCTCTTTTTGGGAAGGAAACCACGGTTCCCGGCGGGTGGCGGCGAGGACACCCCCGCACCCCCCGCGCACACGCAGAGTTGAGGCAGGAGTTTCTCGGCGGCGCGGGGGGAGCTGTCAGCGGCCGCCGCACGGAGGGACGTGCCGGCGGGACGGTGCCGAAGCACAACAAACACACGGAGGGAGGGGGCGGAGGATGGCGGCGGGAGCCCGTTCCCAGCCGCTGGCAGCTCTCCCTTCACCGCGGCCTCTCCCCGGCGGGGGCGCGGGCGCTCGCCCGCCCCAGCGCCCCCTCCGCCCCGCCGGGCGCTCCCCAGGGGCCGCCCCGCTCCCCTCAGCCCCGGGCGGGGATCCCGCCGGGCCGGGCCGGGCCGGGCCGGGCCGCGCTGAGGGAGCCGCTGAGGGAGCGGGGGTGGCCGCGCTGCCCTGCGGGTGCCCGGGCTGCGCTCGGGGGGAGGCCCCGGCGGGCGCTTCCCGGGCAGCGCCGCTGCCGCGCTGGCTGCGCTCCCCGCGGGTTATTTTTGAGTAGGATGGAGCTTGCCATGGCATAGCTGATGGCAGCGGTAATAGGGCAAAGCTGGGCGGCACGTTTGGCCGAGGAACGTCGGGAGGTGACCAAAGCAGCTCCTGCGCTGTGAGGTCTGTCCGAGCCTCGGGGTTCAGAGGTTGTTCCCTTTGTTTTGGGGGACGCGCTCAGTTTGACAGTGCCGTGTTTGTCCCGGCGCTTCCCTAAACGCCCACCCCAAACACCGCTGCCAATTTCCGTGCCGGAATAATTTCGGTTGGAAAAGACCTTTAAGGTCAAGCCCTACCATAAGGTCACAGTGGAAGTCCGCAGCATGACAAGGGATTCTGCTGGGCTGGACCTAAACACATGCAAAGACCAGGTGTCTTTTATGTGCGTTTGTTTTTACAAATATTTCAGTATCCCAGGACGGAGCTATCATTAGTTTGGAATACATTATTTTTTTGTTGTTGTTGTCATTCATGAAAGTTTGCCTGCAAAGATTTTTGTATTACCTCTGGTTTTGGGGAAGGTGTGTTGTTTACAGCTCCCTCTTTTCATTATCTCATGTATTTTCCTAATAGAATTTTTAATATAGCAGTCGTTGAAAGTAGTTGGCAAACATATGCATGAAGTACTTGAGTTCGTCTCCTCTTCCCTTAGTTTTACATGCTTTGGTTTTATTTTTACTTACAGAATCCAAACCTTACAAAGAAAACCTTTGAATGTTTTATTTTAAAGGAAATTTTTCTGAAGAAAAATGCAAATGCAACTGAAACATACCAGTCTGCGCAAAAAACCCGAATAGTGTTACGAATGAAAATTGGCTTATCTTGTTAGGCCAGTTTGAGGTTGTATGTGCACTCTTGAGGAAAAGTGTGTGTTAAATTGGTAATTCCTAGCCTTCAGTTAGGTTTTTGGTGTCATGGGAATGTTGTTGGCTAGGTTTAGGAAGAAGTACAATATTCCTGTAAAATATGAGCTTATGCTTACATGACAATAAGTGTTTGTGTAAAAGTGGGAAATTAAAGTAGCTGAGACAAAAATTAAAATGAATCAATACTCTTTGTTCACAATCTGATTGTTCCTGACTGGTGTGGTGCTCCCTGTCCTGCTTCATCTTTCTGCAAATCCTGTTCTTTTGGTCAAGGCATTATGACATAAGTCATAAATACTTTTGAAGCTAGAATTCTATAAAAAAGTAGTTACTTTTCAATCTTTGCAGCATAGGTATAGACTGGTGGTTTGTAGTTGCATCCATTTGGGGAAGAAAATGGTTTTATTTTGTAAGTTTTCCTATTTGCAAAATACTGATTACAACTAGCCTAGCAAATACAGAAATAAGACAATAAAACTATTTCCTATTTTTTCCTTCTGAGTACTTGGTCCTGTCTTCCTTTTCACTTCTGTGCTTTCCAGTTGGATTAATGTGCCTCATGTAAACCAGATAAAAGAGCATATGTCAGACCATTTTCTGTACTGTAATCACATGTCTAAATCACTATTAGCCAGTCAAATTGTTCAACTGCTTTATCCCATTATAGGAAATGTTCCACTGAATGTTCAGTCTAAGTGCAGTCTAAGTAATGATAAAACGAAGAGCCCTGCATTAAACTGGCAAAGCCAGAATAGAATAATTCCTCAGCTATGGATGTCTCCATTAAACAGCAGTGCCATATTGGAGACTGCTTTAGGTTGGTACTTTACCTTCTTTGAAGGCCATGTTTTTAAGCAAATTTGATGCGTTTAAGCAGACAGATGGAAAACTGCCTTGAATCTGCTCTTGTGAGATGCCAGGGATTCTCAACTTTTCCCAGAAGTAGTTTTATGTTAAGGGAGCAGAGGGTTCTTCAGTAGGACAGTGCTTGCCCGCATCTCATCCTGCTTTTTACCTGGTTATCAGTAAAAGTTCCAGTGGTGCTGTGGACACTGATAAATACAGGGAACAGTGGAGGCCTCCTGTAGGTGAAGAACTGGGAGTCAGTGTCATCAGTACCTGGAGAGAGGTACAGATGGTAGAATGTAGTGCTAGAACAGCCTTTTATCATTGTTTGAAGGATGTAGCTTCGTGTGGCACTGTCAGGAGAGTTAATCTTAGGTGAACAGTTCATTTTTATTATTTATATTGTAATTGTGCCTAGAGGCCAGGGCACCATTACACTACAAGCAGTACAAATGCATAAGCAAAGGTTGTTCCTGCACAGACAATTTCTTAATTTAAATGTAAAGATAAGGCAGCATGTAAATGTAAGAAATGTATTGGGAAAGCACAAGGGAGCTATGAGAATGCTGTGAGCAAGACAACATGCAGAAGTTCAAGTGCCCTGGCTATCTCAGCATCGGGGAGTGATTCACAGGCATCCGACTTGGAGGATATATTTAAAGCAGGGTAGCATTGTCACCCTGAGGATTTTCACAGATAGCTGCTTTCCTGCCTGAACTGCCAGGCCAACACTCCTGTTTTCTTCCTTACATTTTGACAAGGGGGTATCTGTACAGAGCAGCAACTGGAATTGAAGAGGTGGAGCAAGAAGAGGCCGTGCAGAGCCTGGAAATTGAGTGCAAGGAGTTTGTTCGTGCTGTGGTGCATAAGGAAGAATACAGGGAAGGGTAATCAAAGCATTGAACGAAGAAAATATTTTTGTAATATCGCCTTTCTGTCTTAAAAGGTAGAAAAACGAATTTATGAAAGTTGAAAAAAGATAGTGAAGTTTCATTACTAAAGCTGGGTCATGATGGAGAAGAAAGAAGTTTTCAGATGCATGGTTACAATCCTCTTGCTAGGACTGTAGAGGAAAAATGGAAATAATTAGGTGCCACCTCACTGTATGGCCTGAAACCTTGGATCTTAACTCTTGCTTGGATTATACCTCAAGTTGCAGGGTAGGGACCTGAAGGGTAGGCATGTGATTGGAAAAACCTGTAGAGGAAGAATAATTCTGTTTTAGCTATACTGTCATTATATGAACAGCTGTTTGTTCATGAAAATGTATCAGAATAGTATTGTACAAGTACAGTAACCATTTTTGGAACCAGTTTTAAGTATCAGACCTTTCTTAATCTCTACAGGTTAAAAGCAGCACAAACAGAATGCAGCTTCTTAGGAAAATTTAGTAGCAGAAGTCTCATTGATTGTGACCCTTTGTGGATCAGTGTCTAAGCTCACTTTAAACTTCATTTTCAGCATCCATCAGATCTTGATGTATGTTACAAGTTATTTTTGCAAATGTGTTTACTTTAAAGCAGCATATAATAATGCTCTCAAAATTGTGGAGAACATTTTGTGTGTCTTTTTTAATTACCCATGTTTTAATTTCCATAGTAATTTTTCCTTACTTTGGCCAGTGTAAGCTGCAGTAGGTTTTCAATGGCCATCGATTTCACATATGCAGATAGTTTTGAGGACCCTTAAGCATAAATGTTTTTGGCAGGAAATGATTATTTGAGAATTTTTATCATTCACTTTAGTTGCATTTGCATTGGGGTAGGCCAATATTTAAAGATACCTACTCTCATTTTGAAGGAACCTTAACGTGTTGGATGGAGCTTTATAGCTCAGCTGTGTTTCTTTAGTTCATCACACACCTTCTGTGTGATACTTGTGTCTTTACTTGCCTGCCCTTTTCTCAATTCAAAATCTAACATTTGCAAATGTAAGATGTATGTTGCACTGTAGGATAAAAATGTTCCTAAATAGGAGATTGCAGCCAGAGAAGGTCATCACTACCTGGCAAGACTGAGCTCTTTTGATGGACAAGCTTTGTCCAACTATTGCACAGCAAAGGGTTAATGTATTAAAGCAAACCCTGGCCTCTACAAGCCACGTGTATCAAACTGTTTGGCCAAAAGCCAGAAGGCACATAGTGGAACATGGAGAGAGGAGGAGATGAGGTGTGAGGATTGAAGTTGGCTCTTTGCAGAACAGGGCTGAGCTTTGTGCCATTTTCTTCAGCAGCCTGTGTTCTGTGACTTCCTCCACTGTATTTGAATTACCAAGCAATTCCCCAATTGCTTTATGTGTTTTTTGCATGGGAGCCTGGCTCACAGTGCTCAGGAGGTGAATGATATCTGTACTAATCTTCAGATTTTCAGTTCTTGTTAAGTACTTGTGCAAGATGGATAGGGTTTATTGAATTGTTTTGCCACGAAGTTGTTAAAATATGGATTAGTATAGAGCCTTCATTTGTGTCTCAAGGGTTGCTGAATGCTGGAAATGGAAATGCAGTTTCCCCAATTTAAAACAGACTTCACAGCACTTGCTGTGAAGGACTCTTTGAGACTTTTTTTTGACATTTCAGTTGTTAGTTTCTCTATGTTTATATTTAATGATCCATTGAACTTCTGTAGCACTTGTCATGAGAGGACCTCCAAGAGGGACAGATTAAGTGTGATGGCTGTCTGAAATCTCAACATACTGGTCACAAGGTGTGTCTTGCCCAGTCTCTTGGTTGTACTTGGAGCCGTCTACATACCAGACATCTCTTCATCCTGTGTGCAATGACACAGGAGACTTTTCCCAGCTTAAAACAATAAAACTGTTCCATTTTCTTGGCTTTGCTTGTGGAGTTTTTTTTTTTTTTACTCATTAGCATGTTAACTCCTACTAACTTCTTGTCATTGTTCTTTTATAAGATAAGTAATTGGAAATGGACATTTCTATTCTTTGTCATCATTTCAGCTGAGAGATGGTTTTCCAAGGCAGTTGGCTTGCTGAGAATAGGTGAGCTCTGCTTTTCTCAGGCTGGAATTGTTTTTTAACTCCCTGCACCACAGCAATATTGGAGGGGTAGCAGGGTTATGTATTACCAGAGAAAAGAGAATTTCCTCATCCACCACTAATGATCATTCCCTTTTACAGTGTTTTTATACGCTAGTGCTGTGAAATCACCTTTTCAAGAAATGCTGTCATAGGTACACTAAAATGTTATTAATTGCTAAATAATTAGGTTACTGACAATTCCAGGAAATACTGAATGCTTTCCTCCTTTCTATGTTTAATAGATTTGATAACCAGTTCATGCAATCTGCATTCTTCATATAGTTTGGGTAAAGATTTTGCTACTTCTTTTGCTTGTAACTTGTACTTTTGGTAACTTATATTGAATTATGCTTTTTTTGTTCTGCTCTTTTTTTTTTTTTTTCCCTACTGGAAGAATGGCACAGTGCTCTTCATGCAGTTCCTCTGTTAGTCAAAATAAGTTTGGGCACTTGTTTCAAGAACTACACTGAGTAAGTTCTTCTAACAGCTTGGTGCTTTTGAAAGCGAGTAAGATAAAGTAGGAAAACCTTAAAACACAGAATATTTATTACTTAAAGAAACATAGGCTGTGAGTATATGGAGTGTATCAGGTGGTTATTTTCCCCAACCACCATAAATCTTCAGCTGGTTCTGGCAGCGAAGAGCAGCAGCGCTGCCCTCCCTCTGCTACCAGCTGTTTGTTCTCTCCCCTGTGCTGACCCAGGCACTTGTGGTGAGCTGCACTGGGAAACTGAGCTGGGGTAGAACTAACCTGGCAAAGAAACGTGTTTGTGATAGCACCAGGGAGGAGGAGGAGGCCAGAGCAAGGGCCAGGCTGCTGGAGGGAGGCAGAGCTGTGGCTCTTGGCAGCACTGCCAGCCTGCACTGCTCCCTGCAAAGGTACAGCCTTGGCTTCTGAAATTTGAGAGATTTTTGACTCCTTTGAGCTTTCCAATACAGGAGGAAATTCAGGAGATGGAGATGGGCAAATGAGGCTGGTTCATTGGTTTTTTAAAAACAAATAGTGGTGTTGAAAGGGTTCTTTACAGTGTATAGATAGAGGAGTTGTTCTCATCTTCCTTGCCCCAGACATTGGCATTGATTAAATAAGGAATTTCAGTTCTCACTTTGATGCTGGGAATCATTCTTAAATGGAGTATTTAAAGCACCCTCAAATAAAACTGTAAGTAAAATACTTAATATTAACAATAATTTCTGGTATCCTGGAAGCTCCTTCCTGCAAGTATATCTATATATAGGCATTATAATAAAATCAAATGAGCTCTTGCTTATTTCAGAATATTTTTGCCTTTTGCTTTTTTGGGAGGTTTTTACTAAATCACACGTGCACCCAATCCTATTGCCAGCCATTCCCATATAAATTTATAATTACTAATTTTCAGTGCTGTATTTGTCAACATTCTAATTGCTTTTCTTGAAGAAACTGCTGGAAGCACTATCAAACTAGGATGTTTCCACCCAGAGTTTTGGCACTGGGTAGGAGGAGGGAAAAAGAGGACTTTTTCTCTTCTACTGAGTTATTACTGAAAATAAAGTCTTGCCAAAACTAGTTTTAATTAGGTGCTCAGGAAAAAAATCAGTTTTAGGGAAAATTGCCCGTTTTTTACTTTGCCTATTTTATATTTATATTCCTTGGAGCATGTGCAGTTGAATCCCTTGTATGGCACAGTAAGATAAAAGGGATTTTTGGTAGTGAAGATGTGGTCCAAATGTACTGTCTCTGCCATTAAACATCTGAGGTGGCTTTTTTTGGTGTGAGTACTGTCTGGAAGCTGTAGCTAATCCAGAATGACTTCTGGAACATCCCAGTGTTCATGGAACCTGGATGTTCCAAGAAGGGTGTCTTACCCTCCTGTCTGTCTGGCATTGAAGACTGTCTGCAGTGTTCTTAGGGCTAAAGAGAACAGGATAGGGTGGCTCCATATTGTTATTAATAAAGAGAGGAATAATTCTGTCTTGAAATTTGGGAGATTTATTAGTAAGCCATTTCATAAACCCAGAATGTGAATTATTGGGTTCTTTTTCCTGATGTGTGAAGTTCAGAAACACAATGAAATTCTTTTAAATAAAAGGAATATTTAGTTTTCCTGTATCAGCAGAGATAAATGGAACTGTATGGCCAAAAAAGACTTCAGGGTGATCTTGTGCATCCTTCTGTGTGTTGTGTATCTGTTCCATTTCTGAAAAATGGGTCTCTGACTTGTTTTTGAAGTATTTAGTGAATGCAGTTCCCCCTGTATCTCTAGGCAATTGGTTTCAGTAACTAATTTTGTACAGTATAAAATAAATATTCTTTACTGCTGATTAAGCCTGTTTTGTCTTGTATTACTCACAGCTAAGACTCCACAGCTGAAATGAAGAACAATCTTATACAAAACTTTTATTTATCAGGTGATTGTCTCCTTTGTTCTGCACTGAACAAGCTTAATCTCTTTAGCACATATTAAATAATTCATTTAAATATAAATATATATTCATATAAATATAAATAAATATAGATTTAACTGATTTATCCTTCTGAAGACTTCTAGTCTTTACTAAGTTTCTCTTGGTTGATATGAGCCACTTCTCAATTTATCAGAATGATTTTTGTTAAGGTCTTGTCCTCAAAAATATTTGCAGCCCCTGCCTCACCTTGTATTGTATATAACTCTCCTGAATGTCAATGTCCTCATGAAGATCCTGGGAGAAGGGACTTTCTTGCAATGTTGATCCACATGGATTGAAAAGATTTGCAAATAAAACCCCTCTGAGTGCCATAGAGCATTGTTGCCAGCCTCTCTTAGGGCATTTTTATTAGGACTGTATTAGGGAAGATGATTGCTCATAGTTTAGAGATTGCTTCTCTCTGTTTCTTAAGCATGGTGTGAAATTCTCCAGTGCTGCTGACTTGAATTTGTCTGATTATTTAGTCTAGCAACAAAATCAGTTTCTAGTATTAGCTACAATAACTCTGTTTTATGAAGACTAAAATACAGAAAATGACATTTGGATCTGTTTTGTTATCCGTTTGTTCTTTCTAAACACTGTTTGTACAGACTTTTGTATTTTCCTTCTTACTTCTAAAATATTTCTGAAACTTTGTTTGCCTTTTATACTGCACAGTGGTAATACTGCATGCTGTGCTTTTATCTCTTCTGATTTTTATCCCTGACAGTTTATGCTGTTCCTTTATATTCATTAAAATGCCCTTGTTTCCATTTCTAATATGATTCTTTCTAGTTTCAGACCCTTATTACTGGCTGCTTTTGATGTAGCCTGTATTGTTCATATACATTTCCTATCTCTCCCCTGCTTTGGAATATTTTGCCATTGTGCACATTCCGGTACAATAACTGCCAGTCCTCCTTTAAATTCTAGTCTCAAGAGATTCCAGCAACAAGTTCAAAGAGTTTGTTGAAATTTGCTTTTCTTCTTGCAGTTAATTGAAGATAAAAGTTTGCTCTCCTCTCTCTACTGCTCTCGCTTTCCCCCTTCCTTGGCACAGTGAGTGCTTCTCGTTACCACTTCCAGCCAAATCACTGTACACATTGAGATGTTTAAAATGGAGCCTGCCCTAATAGAGTGAAGTGTGAAGTAACTGCTCTTCTGGCACCCTCAACTTTGTGAAACAGTTGTCCTCAGCGTTTTCACAAACATGTTGGGCTGTTTATTCTGATATTTTGGTTTTCTATTAGACGTATGGATGATGAAGGCCTCCTCTTACCCTCTGAGATACGTGCTCTGAAAACTTCTGTTGGCTGATTCCAAACACTCAGCAGCTTCCTCAGATTTTTCTCTCCCAGTTCCTTTTTCCCTAGTTCCCATTCTCTGTTGTGTATGTGTTTGTTTCACCTTCAGCTTTTTTCTTTTCTGTTTTTTTTCCTTGTAATAAAAGCAAGTACCTATTTTTTTCTTACCATGGCCTGCGTGAGACTAGAACTTAGCAATGGGCCAGATGCTTTTAATGGTGAGGAAAAGCTTGGAAAGGGGGATTTTGAAATAAAAAGAACTGATCATTTAATTTTCCTTAAATTTTTCCATTTCTAAGTGGGGCTAACTTTGTGGGTTGTGTTTTGCATGGATGAGGGGCATGGCTGTAGCCAGCAGTAGTGTCCTGGCACACGAAGCACTCGGCTTCTTGTCCGTGGTGAAAAACCCAGCAGGGAATGTTTGGAGTTGCTGGATTGTGTTGTCCCCAGTGCTGTCCTCACCGTCACACGGTTCCAGTGGTTGCTCATCCAGTTCTGACCACTCTGTCACAACAGTTCTCAAGGCTGGCCCAAGGTTTCATGTGGTCCACGTGCTGTTCCCAGCATAGTTTGTGTGTGGCTGCTTTGTGTGGGAGTTTGGGAATTAGATAGCATGGATGGAAGCTGTCCCTTGCTTGTCAGCCTCAAGGCCAAGATCACTAACTACATTTAATGTACTGGTATAACCATAACTGGATTTGTTTTGTTGGTGGTGTTCTTTTAAGGAGGAATTCAATCAAATTGATAGAATTCTCATCAGTTTCACTTCCAGCCTCCTGGGCAAGCAGTGTGCCACAGTTAATTTTCTCTAACCCATAGGGATGTAAGTTTAGGAGGAACAGCTCACAGCAGAATTGCTCTGGAGGGAGCAGAGGAGATGGGATGTACAAGCCATGAGGCTCTGGGAAATGCTGGCTTTCAGTGCTACTTCAGGCTTCTCCCACACAATATTTCCTGGTTCATGTTTTGAGTAATTAACCTTCCATCAGGCATCCTGGTAAGGATTTATACAAAGGAAAGTGCAAAACACATTCAGCAGGAATTCTAATTTATGTTTCTCCCTATGTCTTCCAGAAACCCTTTAGGAGGGAACTGGGCCCAGAAATGAGAGGGTAGTTCAAAAAATTAATTATTTGTAAGCAAAACTATTTGAATAAATAATCTCTGAGCTCTTTCATGTAGCACTAAGGGCTAGGTCATGTCTGGCTATGCTGTTGTCTCTTTAATGGAATGGGAGAGTATTCTTTGTTTTGCACTGTGCTGTACTTGGGACACTGAACAGCTTGGAAATACATTCATTTCAAATGTATTAGTTGGTAAAGAATAAATATAAAAGCTTGGTAAACTCACATTTCATGTGCTCTCTTTGTGGTCTTCTCAAACAAGGATACATTGGTAGAGCAGAACAGAGAAAGTACTGTTGGTTGTGAACCTACTTTATGGACAAGCAGAAAATCTTGATCTCAAGGCTTATTAACCAGATGCTGTCAATGGGGGTATTAAATTACTGATAACGTAAATAAATATTTGTTTAAGAATACTTTTGGGCTTACTTTTTTTTTTTTTTAATTAATTCATGTGTCTCTTTTCATTTTACTCGCTTTGGACTGTCTTGGTAGACAAAAAAAGTAACCAGTTTTTACATTGTTAGCTTCACCATGTTATTTTAAAGGCTTTTCTAGACCAATGAGAGTTTCTTGTCTATACCTAGTTAACATGCTCACACTTAGAAAAAGTGATGTCATAATTGTCTTGGACATGTTTAAACTTGTTGAGGTGAAGCTTGGGCTCTCAGCTCTTCTGTATCTTCTCAGATGCACTGTTTTCCTCATGTGGGTAGAATTTGGAAAAGTATTGTGATATATATTTGTTAGCTGGCTTTTTATCTGAAGACTATACATGCTGTATTTCAGAGGGGGGAGGTTGTGGGTTTTAGTTTTATTTTTGTGTTTTATGGGGATTGTTTTTTTTTTTTTTTTCCCTAGTGTGTAGCCTGAACTGAACCTGTGGAATTTACATCTGCATGGATGTGACCACGTCATATGGTGTGGGAGCATATTCCATAACAGCTGTTAGTAATGGGCCTTGGGGACAGGGCAGAGGCTGAATTCTAGCTCCTGTAGTCATGCCACATAGGTTTCTTTTTTAGGAGCATTGTGATGGTGTAGTTTCTGTCTGAATTGTTTTCTTTCAAAACTTGAAAGGACTTATAACTTGAAAATTATGTTTATTTTACTATTCTAAAGGAGCTTACTAATGAAAGGAGGCAGTGTCTTTAAATTCTGCCTAGGTCTTTATGCTTAGTCAGAAGAATGAAGTAGTTATCTCCGAAATGCAATTCAGATAGACTGGGGTCTGAGCAGGGGCAGTCTAATAGGAAATACTAAACAAAGGTGTTTAGATATGATTTAGGTGGTCTGAATATCACTTTATGGCCTGATCTCTGTTGTCTGTACTTGGCATAAGTTATTTCAAATAGAGTCCCCCCATTGGATGTCAGCACTGTGTGTAATTACACAGCTATGTAAACAACGAATTGAACTTCAAAATATTTTTAAACCATTTTGGGAACTGACTGTGACCTGCTTTGAGCAGGAGGTTGGATGGGCTGACCTTTGAGGTCTTTTTCAACCTGAGTAACTGTGTGATCCTATTCCATGAGGATCCCTTCTGATGGTGATGTCCATTATTTATGTTGTACCCATTGCTTTTATACAGTGAATGATGTGTAATGACTTTTATTTCCTCGATGGTATTTTCCTGTATTGTTTATGGAAAGAAAATAGTTTACTCAATCTCTTTGTTTCATCGTCTGTGTTTCTTATTTCCTTTGTCACCTGATACTTGCTTTATCTATTAATCTGTGTGATTCCACATATACTAAATAAATTGTTACTTCCTTACCACAATGGAATTGTTTTTTTCAGAAATGGTGTCACCTGACATTCCAGATTTTCTTTTTAAAAAGCACATTTAAAAGTTTATCTGCTAGAAAAGGGTAGGGCTATTTTGATTATGTTAAATCAAATATGTCAGAGTTTATATTCTCATTGGATTTCCATCATGCACTGTTGAAAACAGTTTTGCCCTGCCTGTGCTAGCAGCTAACAATGCATGTCACTAGCAATGAGTCATTTTCTGATGGCCTGGGAGTGTTTAGGTATTCCTGTTTTCTGCCTCTTTTCATTTTGCATCTTCTTTTGAACTTGTGGTTTTTTCATCTGTGTTGGTGTTTAGTCCTCTCTGTATTTATTTGCTCACCTTTTTTTTTTTTTGGTCATAAAGAACATTTTTGTCAGGAACTCTGATGGGACAAGGGGGAATGGTTTAAAACTGTAAGAGAGCAGGTTTAGATTAGATGTTTAGGGTGGTGAGGCATTGGAACAGTTTGACCAGACAAACCATGGCTACTCCACCCCTGGAAGTGTTCCTGGCCAGGCTGGATGGAGCTTGGAGCAACTGGTCTAGTGGAAGGTGTCCCTGCCCATGGCAGCAGGGTTGGGAGTTATATTTGCCCAACCTTGCCAGTCAAAACCATGAGAAGAGACAGAATGTGATGCTTTCTTTATAGAAAGCTATTTCGATTATCTGACTTAGCTTGCTGTTTTAAATTCTGTTTCTAAAAGCGAGTTTGCTAGATATGACATCTTAGATGTAATAGCTTTAAATCAAATTTATCTCAATATGTTAATGTGAGTATGCAGTTAATTCACAAAACATGTTTCTTGTCTGTGTAATATGTTGCCAACCTTTCTTTGAATCTAGATATGATCTGGTTCATGCTCGCAAGAAGAGAGAGCAGGGGTGAGGAAATAGACTGTTTGGAACTGGTTTGGAACCTTTTTTTTTCCTTTGTTTTTTACTTTTAGAAATGGAGTCTATCTCTAGAGAATGTTGTAGTACAGGTTAGAAACTTAGAACTTCCAAACCCCTTGAAATGCAGTAAAAAAAGGAGTCAGTCGTCTTCTGTTTAATCCTTTGGCATGGAAATTGGAATTTACAGAGAAATTATTCACAGAAGAGGGTGGTTTGAGTTGCTATGTAGCATGGAAGCATAAAGGGATGCTAGAAGGTAAAATGCCTTTACATTTCAGTAGAATTGCCAGGCTAAGGAGAAATATTTGCATTTCCTTTTCTGCTGTTGTCCTTTTGTAGCTCAGTACTTAGCGCTTAATCTCAAGTTGTTACAACTGTTACATTTTTAGAAACCCATTGTATATTTTGGAAATAGTAGGTCGGCAGGAGTTAAGGAAAATGTTTAAGAAAGACAAACACATTTTTGAGCTTCTTAAGATCTGTCTTTACATTTTAAAATCAATGAAATAACAGATCAGATGTAAGACCCAGTTAGAGCAACCAAGTAATACTTCTGTTGAGAAGCCCATGTCTCTTATTTGTATATGTGTTCCATCTGAAATTTTGATAGGAGTATATTGGAATTGGTGTCTTGTCTGTTTCTGAATTTCTCTTGGCTGCTGTGAAGAAACGTTCTCTCAGAGTTAGGAATGTAAATAGGGCCTATCACAAACAGATAGGGTGTGCTTTGCTCAATGTGTCTTGATTAACTTAAGACTGGCATCCTTGAGTTAATCAATTTGAGCTTGGAAGAAAACAGTCCACCATATGTATAGACATAAGTTTTTATCTTAATCATTAAATCTATCACTTCTGTTGCTTATTAAAAAAAAAAGTCTGAGGAGAGACGACTGGTCCCATTTTTCCCATGTACATTTTCTTGGCAGAAGCACTGGCATAAACATTCCCTGCCTTGCCATTATGGTGACACACGTTTGGGGACATGTGTGAATCAGGGCAGGGAACTGCTGCAGACACAATTGCTTTGCCTTTTCTCAGTGTCCAGCCCTGCTGCTTCTTGCTGGGTTGCCCTGCAGCAGGTTTGGTCCATGTGTCTGGTTCACAATCCAACGTTCAGCTGAATGGGAACAGTTCCGAGGCTGGGAAGAAGAGGTGTGGGGTGAGACCAGTCTATCAGAACTGCTGCTGAATGTATAATCATACTGAATGCAATTTATGGGCAGTTTGTGTGGAGAAGTAGTAATCAGTCAACATGACTGGTGTTGGACCACATCTGACTCTGCTGTAGTAAAATTACACTTTTTCCTTCCTAAGATTTTTATGGGAATTAATGTGCTCTTACAGTAAAAGAACGAAATCTCACCCTTTGATGTGAGAGAAAATGCATCCCCAAAAAAAGGGGAAGAACAAGGCCAGCTAATATGGCTTCATACCTTTAAGCTTCGATCTTGGGTCACATGAAGAGCAGGGAAAAATACTGAGAGTAATTTATTATTTTAACCAGCTATTACTAAATTACACTTGTTTTGTGCTAGTGTATTTAAACTTGTCAGGTGACCCATTACCTTCTAGGTGAAAACCTAAAGCTTTTAACAGCGTAACATGTGAAAATATCTGCAGGTTTAAAGTGCAGCAGCACAGGCAACCTTGTGAATGGATGGAGTCATGCTGCAGGGGTATCACCTGGAATGGTTCCACACCAGGGCTGTTATGGGGTACATGACACACAGGAAACTTGGTGCTCCAGCCTTGCTTAACCTACTAAACACTGCTTTGGAAAAACACACAGCTTCTGTCTGCTGTTTGGTATCTTCTTTGGTAGAAGAGGAACTTAGTTCAGTAGATCTGAGAATAATTGGTTAGAAACATGTTCAAACTCATTAGAGATGGATGTGTAACAGGGGCTTGTCTTGGCTGAACCTGAAGAGCTGTGAGTGTGAAAGGGAATAGGCAAAGTGATTAATGTCCCAGCAGGGGCTTTGCAATTCACCACTTGTTGGTTGGACCAAGACGACCAACCCGTGCTGCAAAATAAACCCCTGACATTCACCATCTCAGCTAAGATTTAGAGTAACTTATTTAACCTTCTCATTGCAGCAGACTGAGTGTGCTAATATGTGTGGTTACAGAGATGTGCTGATAAGCCAGAGCTTGATAGCACCTTGTAGCCAAATATATTTATGTGTCCGTACCTGTAGTAACATGGCACAATGGCTCTTATACAATAGTTACTTGTTTCAGAGTAAACACCTGGAGATTTTTTTCATGTGCGTGCTTTCTTTCTAAAATTTTATCTTCATCTCAGCAGAATGGGTTTGATAAAAACTTTCTTGTAGGCTGGGCACCTAGAACATGTTCCAGTAGAAAATGGAAGGAGAGGCAGCATTGGTCCACTCCCTCTACCTGAGCAGATCCTGCTCTGTGAATCAGTGTGGGAATTAGGGTTTGTTTTGCTCAATGTTAGAGGTGAAATGGTATCTTTGTGTTCCAAGGTGCATTTACTGAGAATTTCTCTAAACAGTACTCATAAGGCAGACTGAACTTACTTGCTTGTCCACAACAGATGGTGCCCAAGATTAACTATGTCCAGCTGCAGCTCGGTGTGACAGAAGAGAATTTGATAAGAAAAAATATTAACATGAGTGAGAAAATAGAGATGATGCATGGTCTTACTTTGCTTGGCAGACAAGCCAGATTATTGTTGTCAACTTGTCAACCTGTGTCTGCAGATGTCAGATACTTAAATTTTCAAAAAACTTGAGATGGACAGAAGCAAAGCATTACACAACAGCTGCTTCGGGGTTTTTTGCATGAAGGGAAGTTGAACAAAGGTAGTTGCATTACTGCTCAAATTGGCAGGACCCATTGGTGTGCAAGTATCTATCAATGCAAGTGAAGTGACACTTGCGTAATGTTTTCTTGATTTGTTTTTCTCTCTGTAGGAGAATAAAATTGGCAGGGAGCATTTGGAGGATTAGCAAAGAGCCATTTGTAGATGGACATTTGTCAAAGCTTTGCTTTTGTAGCTTGTCCATTCCAGATTGTTTTGGGGAAGTGTAGAGCAGCCTGGGAAATGTTGGGGGAGGGAGAGAGAAAAAAGAAAGAAAAGTAAAGCATAAAACAATCTAACTAAACTAACTCAAACCACAAAGCTAAACACCAAGAAGTTTCACCTCAACATGAGGAAGAACTTCTTTAGGTTGTGAGTGGCAGAGCGCTGGAACAGCTGCCCGAGACATTCCAAACCCACCTGGACGCTTTCCTGTGTCACCTGCTCCAGGTAACCCTGCCTTGGTCGGGGCTTGAAGTAGCTGGTCTCCAACCCAAAGGGTTCTGTGGAAAAAGGAGAAAAAAAAAAATAAAAAAAAAAAAGGCGATCCCCAGAGTCCCGCGTTAATCTTTCATGGGTGAAACCCTAATTTTCCCAGAGCAGCCCCAGCAGCCGAGGAGGGGCCGCCAGGAAAGGGCTAGCATCTATGGAAACGTAACTTTTGGTTGCGCCGCTTTGTTAAATGGAAAAGTGCGGGCGTGGGGGAAGGGAGCGGGAGCGCTGCCTCTCGCCGCGCTCGGAGGGTGCTCCCGGGCAGGGCCGGCGGGGGGAGCGGCCGGGTCCCGCCGCGCTCGGGTCCCGGCTCGGCCGCCGGTCGGTGCGGGCCCCTGCGGGGGCGCGGGGCGGGGGCCGGCCCGGGGGAGCCTCCGGCGGGGGCGCTGCGCCTCCGGCCGCCGCCGCTCCGCCTCCCGAGCGCGGGCGGCCCCGCTCCTGCCGCAGCGCTCCGGTCCGCACATTGGCGGCGCCCGGCTGCGTCGGATCTACTTTCTCTCCCTCGGCTCTTTTTTTTTTTTTTTTTTTTTTTTTTTTTTTTTTTTTTTTTTTTTTTTTTTTTTTTTTTTTTTCTTTTTTTTTTTTTTTTCCCTTTCCCCTCCCCTTCCCCCCGCTCCCCTCCCCCTCCGCCCTCCTCCGCCGGCGGCCCCAGCCTGGTTCGGGGAGGATCCCGGAGCCGAAGTTGCGCGGCGATCGGGGCTGTGGCGCATCGCTCCCCGGCGGCGCCGCCATGGGGGGGGCCCTGTAGAGCCGCCCGAGGCCCCGGGGCAGCGGCCGGGGGAGCGCCGAGCGAGCGGCACGAACATGGCAGACCGCGGGCAGCGCTGAGCATCGCCGTCTCCGCTCCGCGCTGGGCTCGGGCCCTGGCATGTAAATAACTTCTCTTCCCTCCGGATCGCACCGGTGCCAGCCCCTCCATTTTCCAGAGGGGATTTGCGAGCGGTTCCGCGGCGCTGGGCGATGTCGCGCAGAGCCAGTTCGCCGGGGGTGAGTACGGCTGGCGCTGAACTTCTTTGTATCGAGGGCAGGCGGTGACAGCGGGAAGGAGCTCCCCGGGGACGGGGGACCCGCCGGGACCGGGCGGCAAACTTGGCGTGGGGACTGGGCGCCGCTGACACTCGGCACGGCGAATTCGACACCGTTTGGTCAGAAAAAAAAAAAAAAAGAAAAAAAAGGAAAAAAAAAAAGGGAAAAAAAAACCCCGCACCCGCGTCCAGACGTGGGTGTAGAGGTTCAAGTTACACGCTCGCTGGATAATCCGCGGCCGTTTACAAAATAAAAATAAGGAAAAGGAGGGTGGTGGGTGGGAGAAAGAACCACAAAAGCCCAGCCCGCTCTGACCCGGGCGCAGCCGGGCATCCGGTCAGCGCTGCCCTGGGTACACCTACACACGTGTGCCCGCAGATATTCTTTAAAAAATACGACTTTTTATGGTTAGCTATAGCACAACTATTTATTTTTCCTTTTTTTTTTTTTTGTCACTTCTTGATATAAATACTGGAGAGATGGAAGATGGAGATAGGTTAATTTTTCTTTAATATTTTGAAGTATTCTGCGCACGCTATTTTTGAAGAGCGTGCCATTTTAATGTTGCATGCTTTCAAAGCATACCTTTATAGTGTTAATTTTAGGTGCTCCTCCCACTGTTCTAAACTGTAGTTCTGAACTAAGAGAGAAAAATTAAAACACTTTAAAAAATAAAGTATGTTTCTAGTGCATAATGGATGGCCAGACCATGATATATGATGATTTTTGTATGAGCAGTGAGCAAATAGGTCATAAGTCAAAGTAAGTGTTATGTAACTGGCTGGCTTTAACAAACTTGGTACAACTGTAAAGAAAAAACTCTATTTCTTCTTTTATTTGGGCAGTAGGAGAGGCTGGCTACCCCATTTTCCAGTGGCTTTACTGTGTAGCAGGTTGATTTAAAAAAACAACCCAACATAACAACCTATGCTTTCAAAATATGAACCAGTTAATTTGTGTAGTGTTTTGTATTTTCCTGAGAAACTCTTTATCTTCTGCCTTATTCTGGATGCTAAACACTACATGCTCACCAGTGAATCATTAGTTAACATTCTAACTGGATTCTTACATAATTGAAAAACGTTCCTCAGTTAGTTTAGATTTTTGTTTAACTTCATCTTTTTTTCTTAGAGTAGTGTTATTTGGCATAGAGTTGTTGAAAGAACTGAAGATCAGTATGAAAACAGTTTGGGGCTTTTTCATGTGAAGAAATAAAGCAGTGGTGGGTTCGTACTCCTGTAGCAAAACCGAAACAACTGGGCAGACATTTAAAGGTTCTCAGTGACTCTGTACAATGCTGGGTATTGAAGTTCACATCACTCCTAAGCTGGAGGTTACGTGCAGGGGTCTTTGTGCTGTGTGTACATCATGGTGATGGTTGTGTGTGGTGTTTGATGCTCCCGTACAATAAAATACACTTGCTACAGAAAATAACTGCAGCTCCCAGACTGCCGAGTGCAAGTATTTTAACCATCTACTTGTAAGGTAGAAGCAGGAGACAAGATAGACTTTTTTCTCAGTTCTGTGTGATCAGCTGCATCTAAATGCCATTCAGTAACTTTACTGATGAATACTGTACATTTGTTTTTAAAGGGTTTGGTTATGCATCCTTTACTACTTTGTTGTAAATGTGCTTTCTTTTGAGAATATAGTTGGAGTCTGAGTTTTTAGTTCCTTGCCTCACTTACAGGTCATCTTTGTAAACTGTTTTATGGCTCTTTTGTTTTGTCTGTTCTATGCAAAGTAAAACCTAATATTCTGTCAGCATTAAATATAGGTGCTTTAAGGTTAAAATACTCCTTTTTTTGGGCTAGGAATAGTATTTAATTTTGTATAATTATTTTGTCAGACTCTGTGCTCAGTTGACTTTTATTTTTTTCCTTGCCTCTTTCTAATTTTATTTCCTATATTATTCTCTCCAAAGCAGAAACTCCTGCAGAGTTTTGGCAAAATGTTCTTTGGGAACTCTTTTTTTTTTTTTTTTTTTTTTTTGGAGGGGAGGACACAGAGGGTGGTATTATTGTCATTTACATAATATGCCAGCAGAAAGTAGTTGCATCATGTACAGTTTCTTAATGTGACCGTTCATTGGACTTGCCTGAAAATGGTTTCTTAAGGGTAAATGGCTGAGCAGAAATTAAAAGCAGCCCTGTATTTGTTTCTCCTTTTGTTTCAGGCCAAAAGGACCATTCGGTGTGTGCTTTACACGTATTCCTAGATTTACTGTATTTAATTTATTCAGCTATTTAAAAATAATGTTTAAAGTATTCTTTTCTCATCACTGCTGTCAAATCTTACAGTTTTGCAATTCTGGTTTCCTGTTCTGAAAGTGTGGATAGAAAACTCTTGGTGTGGAGGAGTATGTACTTGATGTACACCATTTAGTATAAACTACACAGCCCAAGAGGATGGGGGGCTGACTCTGGAGTGCACTCTTAACAAGCTGAAAGACACTCTTTTGTTTTATTTGGGCAGTTCCAATTTTAGTAATTACTAAAGCTCCTAGAAACCCTGGGATATAAGGGTGTTTGAAGAAAGAAGTATTGAAATCCAGTTTGACACTGGGCCTTTAGCTAGTCTTTTATAATTCTGCCTTTCCTCTGCAAAATGCTTTTGGCATGTTGTGGCTCTCTGGCAGGATCCCAGCGTGTGATATCACAGATATCAGATGTCTTCTTGCGATTCATGGCATTTGCTGTGCCACAGTGGTGCTCCCTGGGACGGCTGAGGTGAACCAGGAAATGTCATGGAAATTTGGTAGGGAAACAGTCACGTGGCTTGGGGAATAGGTGAGCGCCTTCTGTTTGACAGAGCTCACGTCTTTGTGTTTGGTAATCTGATGTGCAATGTATTCAGCAAACAGATGTGTCTTTTAGTGGTCTCGACAGATTTTTTAATTTTTTTTTTCCTGACATCTCAGATGGAGTTGAGTGGCAAATCATCACAGTTAAGCTTTGTCCTTTGGAAGTATCTTCGATTTAAAAAATGAAGCATGATTATACGTGGCCTTGTTAGAATCTTTTTTTCATCTCAGTGTTGAGGTCCAATGCCAGGCACAAGCGTAGATGATATCACACATTTGGAGGATATTTGACTCCTCCATAAGGTCTGTTGGAAGTTAGTCATAGCACTCTGAATTTCTGTCTCTTCTTGTTTGTACTCACTGGTGAAATGTTACATAGTAAGTGTGGCTTGTGCTGATGGTGCTTTTGTAATATAGTTAGAAAATAAAAGATTTCATGCTGGCCTCTTTGTCCCATGTTTTCATCCTGATTTCTAAGCATTTAAAAGGTGAATACTTGTAGCATTACTTAATTAGAGAAGATAAAGGCATGGAAAAAAAGAAGAGTCTGCTTCTGTGTTTATTTGTTTGTTTAGCCAGGACTTGCAGTTCTTGGGTATAATTCAGTTTCAGGAGTGAATTCTTTGTTTTAGATGGAGCTCAGTGTATTCCTTCCAACCACAAACACTTCCATGTTGTTTTTACTCTGGATCTTCCTCGTTCTTGCTCTTTTTTCTTATTTTTAATTTCTGGGGCCCAAATGTCCCCATGGTATAAAAAGAGAAGGTAGGTTGCTTTTGGAAGACTCTTCTTAGGGAGAAGTGCGTGTGAGAGCAGATTATTACTGCCTGGTTTATATAGTTTATATATAGTTTATAGTTAACCAGTTTGCAGTCCCTGTTAGCGTGTAACATCAGGTGCCATAGAGAAAAATGGGACAAACTCTGAAGAGGGCAGGTCTGGGAATAATCATTCCATGAGGGATCTGTTTGAGATGGAATTAGACCAGGACGAAAAGGAGCTCCAGAATTCAGGGAACCTCAAACAGAATTCTTATTTAGGCTTACAGTTCTGCAGAAATCTGCCTTCTTTGAATCAAGTGACTTGTGAGGGCACTGGGTTTAATACAGTTTGAAGGCTTTTTTGAAGCATGAGGAACAGGGTGAAAGGATGTGATGTATTTGGCAGAACAAAGAGGATGGGACAGGGGGAAGGGATGGTTTGGATGGGACTATACAAGGATGGTATATCTGGAATAATGAGAAGGAATACGGCTGGGGCTCTATTTTAGTCACCTTGCCCTTAGGCTTGAGCAGGGCAATTTTGGCAGCATGGTTTTGTGGCACTGTTGAGAATGTAATTAGCACGTGAGAATACACCAACAGTGGGCAAGGAGAGTGTTGAGGGAATGAATGAACCTAGAATATTTTTCTGAACCTTTTCAACCCTTGATCTGGGTCAAATACTAGGTGTGCTAGGTGTTGTCACTGCCTTGTCAGCCTTGCCTTGTGTACAGAAGGTTTAGTCACAGTTGTGGCAGAAGTCATTCAGTGTGTGTTCAGGACTGCCATAAAATGGAGGTCAGGGTTGAGCAGTAAGTATTACTGTTAACCTTTGAGAGGCTGTTCTTGTGGGAAACGTTTCATTTTGGCTTTGCAGTATTTTAGTAGAAGGCTAATTGCACATAGGAGGGGGTATAGAAGCAAGGTAGAAGGCTTTTGGAAGCATCGTGGGTTTGCGATGCTCAGGAAAGAGGAACCCAGAGTTACAGAAATACAATCTGTAAGACAGATGGGAGATGGAGGTTGAGGAGAATGGACTAAAGTCTCTCTCTTTCACCTTAATCCACCATGGTGAAGTAGCTTGCCTGTAAGCAGTGCTTATTCTTATGTGTATTTAGTTGTGTTTTCCTTTCCTTGTCATCTTTTTTTCACCTTGTTAAAGGAAGCTAAGATTTTTAACTTAAGGCAAATAACCAGTTTAGGGAACCGTGTGAAGACATTTTTATGCAGCTCCAGAAATAACAACTATTACAATGTGAAGTCTAGTCCTTGGAAGAAGAGAATGATGGTAAGGAAGTCTGGAAGATTCCTGAGGTGGTTTTTGTAGATCAGGGTACAATCTTGCATTAATGAATTCTTGAAACTAGGCTGGGGAGAAGATACATACTTTGTAATATGCATATTTTGTTTAGATATTTATTAGTCAACAAGATGCAAAATAGTTAGATACATCTTCTTCTTTTTTTTTTTTTTCTCTCTGGTATATTTGTCCTCAGTAAAATCTGCTTAGAATGATGAAGGATGTTTAGCAATGAGAAGTTAGTTACTTTCTTCCATTTTTCAGAAATGCATGTAGATATTGAATCTGTCTGGATGCCTGTGGTTCAGTAACTGAGATAGTTGTGTCACTTTTCCATAGAAAGTTTTAGAATTCTGGAGCTGAACTGGTGAATAGCTACTACTGTTTCAGGCCATTCTATTGCTTCCCTTGGGGGTGTTTGGAAATCGGTTGACTCCAGTTTTAGTTTGTTACCAGAAGGTCGGAGTTTCTGGGCTGTGCTGTGAAGCCAGGGATTGCTCTGGCCACTTCTGACATCTGCATTCACCCATGTTGATGAAGATAGTTGGCTGCTGTTTTTTTTTTTTTTTTTGGTGAAAGCTAAGACATGTAAAGGTTAGGGAGAGGTAGTTCCCCTGACCATCGATATACCTACATACTGTTGATAGGTAAACCATCCTATATTATATTTATTTCTTTCCTCATGGCTGCCTAATCTTCAACATCTGCTGCTGACAGCTTTGCCAGTGCTACAGAGGAGTTTTCATTATTGATGCCTCTGGACCTCCAAATAAAGAACTGTCAGTGAATAAGTACTGTATGGATTTATTTAATTATTTATCAGCATGTTGGGGTACTCTCTAAGGTACACAATTCTGTTTCAAAGACAAGTGAAGTCAATAGAAAGTTTTCCATTGAAATAAAATAGTCATGAGAGTAAACATTCATCAGTACAAGCAAGAATTCGATAGCCTAGACTGTTCCGTACCTACTATTTTGAATAGTGCTAACTGATTGCAGCTGTGCATGATCAAAAACTGTGGGGAGGAGGATGCTTCAGAGGAAAATAAACCAGGCATTGTGGAATAGTTTTTCATTCTTCAGATATCAAGAAAATGTGAGAACAGTTTTCTGTCAACTTAGATTCTGTGAAACAGTGCTAAGCTGAAATCACAACAATTATAAATTGCATAAACTTGTTCTTGATTTCTCTATTATTCTTTTACTGGCCAATTAGTCATGTTTTACTCCCACTGCTTTGCAGAGGCTGGCAAGAGTCACAGTTCTGTTGGGTGCGGAAAAAGAAAAGGGGGGCACTTTGGGGTCACTCAGAGAGAACTAGGCTTATTTCTTCCTGAGCTAGATATGTATTTCATGCCTGAGACCCAACCCTACTGTCAGATACTTGATTTCATCAAACACAATCAGCATCTGCAAAACTGATATTACATGTTAAATTTTATCAGAGTGATGTAAGGCTGAATAATTTTGCATGTAGTACTCCATATCTTGTCCTTGCACTTCTCACCATCTCCTGTGCCAGAAGTTTCAGGAGGCATATAAAGAAGAGCTGCTTAGTTGGCTTTCTTGGTAAGTAATACATATATCTGTGGTGAAGAGCAGTAGACTTTTTTCTAGGGGCTACCAGGGCTTCTTTGTAATGGAAAAACCGGTGATGGTTGAGGTCTCTTCAGCATTTTATAATGGCAATTTTTTTCTGACTGTTCTGTAGCATCTTCTGAGCATGAAATTACTTCTGAGAAATTGGGAAGATGCGCTGTAGTGTTATAGCTAGAGGCAGAAAAGCAATGTGGTAGGGTTATGTCTCTTAAGGTTTTAAGAGAAGCAAGGATGGGGGAAGATGGTTGCCTTTCAGGGAGTCCAGTTTGCAGAATCCTTTCAGCGGTTGCCGCTTGTACAGAAAGAAGATGTATCTTGAAATAATCTCTCCTGTAATCTCCTCTGCAGTCCTTCCAATAGCCTCCTAAGCCTGCTAAACTGATCAGAACTAAACTTTCTGCAGATCATCCTATACCCTGATTCTACCTGAGCAGCAAAAGTGAAATTCACTGGCGGAGCTCCGTGCTGTCCCTGTGCACACACACACACGGGATTTTGCATAATACACTTCTGTCTTTTACTAGGTTTCCTCATGGACACTGACCCCATCCTTATGGAAAGTAGATGGGTGAAATGAACTTGCCCATGGTCAATGAACACCAACTGTTTTTTGTAAAACTCCTTCCTTGGCTCTTTGGTCTTGGCATTCAAAGACGCTTGTCAAATTCCGTCAAAAAGATGAGCTTGAGTGCCCAAAGTCAGGTCTTTATCCAAGGTGCAGAGCAGAATAACCTTGCATGAATCTCTCTTGGTAGTCTTTAAGTGACAAGAAGAAGCAAAAAATTAGAAATTCCATATAAAGGTAAGGTTAGAATGCTCATGAATTGGGTATTAGTTCAGATTAGAAGTTGGAACAAAATGTCGGGGCTTCAACTTATTTCTGATCTTGTGCAAGAAATCTGGTGGCTTAGGAGGATCCATTGATCTGCCAGAAGAGCTTCATGTTGCTTAAATATGAGAAAAATACGTGTTCTTTGACTGTAAAAACATCTTATTAAAAGGAATGATTGTGTGACATGAAGCTTACCTTGGGGTTCTACTGTGATAGATGATGACCTAAGGAGTAAGGTATATAACCTTTCCAATACAGTATGGACAAAGATCCTGAATGTGAGGGCTTATAGGATGCTTGGGCATTTTCTTTGCTTCCCCCCATGTAGAACTGGATCTCTGGAAGCCCATATGGAATCATTTCTGGACATCGGAAATCAGGAGCCAATCTTTTGTAGGAATGAAACGTTTACAAACCCCTAAAAGCTGCCTAGTTGCAGATTCAGTTTTTCAGAGTACAGGATATTGAATAAAAGGAAATAAAGTTTAGTGTTGCTAAAGATGAATCTTTAAATGTGACAGTAATCTGGGTGGTATGATGAAGTTTCTTGGTTGTCTATTTGTAAAATAATTTGGAGAAATTACTTATTTCACAATAGCATCTGTGCTGGGTCAGATCAGAGATGTGGATGTCCCATCATCATGTTTCCTGCAGTGGTTAACAGGAAAGTAAGACAAAAGTAATTTTATAATGATGCTTCCCCAAACCACTAATTGCAGGAGATTGGGAAAGAATTGTAGGATTTCTGGAGTCAAGGATAGTATTGCTGTGATGGATCTGTTGAGCATTAAAACCTCCTTTGAATGTGTCCAGCCTCTCCAATCACACAAACTTCCAGTGTTGACCATGGAGTTCACAGCTCAGCTGCAAAGTGTGAGGACAGCAGGATTTTCTTGATCCTTCTGCCTACTAACATCAGTGCTGTATAGTGAGTGTTGGAAGAGACAGTAAATGCTGATTTTGTGATCGCCTTATCAGTGTGAATTGTGGTTATGATTGTCAGGATGCATGAAAATGTATGTGTGGGAAAAACAGACTGTATGCTTTCCAAAGATGTGTAGAAATGCCAAAGATGTGGTTGAAAGTGCTAGGGCACATCAGGGAAATTTTATTTAAACTGAAAAAAAATCGTGTGTGTGTAACAGGACTGCTTTTTGAAGACAGTAAAAGATAAATTGACTCCAAAAGCAGGATTTCTAGACTGCTAGAAAGTTTTGCTGTGGTTCTTAGGGCAGGAAATTTTTTCACTTTCTGCAGCCTTAAGGAGCCATGGTATCTTGTTTTCTGATGTTAAATGTCTATTGCATGGCTTAGATTTTGATTCATTCTATTAGTTAAATAATATTTGTATTTAGATAATGAACCTGTTTTTTATATAACATAAATTGACTTAATTATTCCGTGTAATATGTCTCCTGGTAGAACTGGTTATTACTGAGTTAAGGTTTCACACTTGATCATGCTGATGTCTGTGGATCTACAGATCTTTTAAACCCCCAGTGTATTAACGCTGTTACCCAACCAAAACTGCTGCAGCAGCTTTATTTATTTTTCCTTCCTCAAGGGTACTGTAGGGCCAGTTGGAGCATTAGCCACCAAATGCCAAGGTGGCTGTAGAGTAACTGCAGCAGCATTTCAGCATCTAATGGACCAGGTCACGTGCAGAGCCTCATTAAAATATGATTAAAGTATCCCCTTTTGTTTGTTCTGTGGAGCCAAGCCCATGCTGGACCCTCTATTATGTTTGTGCCCTGTGCTTGGAAATGCCTCCTGTTTTTTGTGAGGCTCCTTGTCCACCGCCCAGTCCTGTCCAGACCTCTGCTGAAGAGGCTTTCCTTCTTCATCTGCCCTCTTCCATCCACTGCTGATTAAATGTGAGGAGATGAAAATGGTGTCTGCTTTCATTTAAACATTTAGTCTGCTAAAGACAAATGTGAAGCTTCTGTTGTCTCCTGCTTTCCTGTACCTCTGCTTTTTAACTGCTGAAGAATGGAGTGTGGGGGTTTTTTTTATTTGTTTGGGTTTTTTTTCTTCTGGTATTTAATTAGTAAGCTAGACTTGCAGTTAAAGAACCAGCATAAATTATGTTGGTAATTTGCCATGACCACCTGTGGTAGTACATAAATAATGAGAGAATAACAAAAACTTGCAACTAAATTAAAAAATAAAAAGGATTTTGTTACGCTTTCTAACACAAGCTTTCATAGCTCGTCTGGAAGCAGTAAAAAATGGGCTGTTCCTTAGGTTTATTTTTTATGAAACATGGAAATCAGTATGCTTAAAGCTCAAAGACTCTTAGCATGAATCCACAAATTTAGGTTGTATCTTTGATCACATATAGCCTTGACGGTATCCACGGACAGCTTAAACTTACAGAAACATGGTGTAGTTGATTAAGTCCTATGATCAGGGTAATAACTGGAGAGGGACAGCAGACTCCTTGAGGCCACTGAAATTTGAGCAAATAAAGAGCATTATTTCCAAATCAACATGTTGCAGAGGAAGAAGGGATAGAAAATGCTATAAAAGTTCTTAGATCTGGCTTTTCTTTTGACACTCTGTGAAATCAGATGATTTGGCACTTGTAGCTGCTGTGGGTAAGAGGCGTTCATAAGAAATAAAATAAAATGTATATGTGGCAGTGGTGGGGGAGGCGTCTGTTCTGAAAACATCTGAGATGCTGGAAAACTTGTCCCCAGTGGGAAAGAGAAATTGCAAAGCTGGCACTGAGGCTCGCTGCTTATGCTTATGTGGCCATATTTAGAAAAGGATCAACACTAGGAACTGAATTATTAGAGAAGTGAGTGACTGGAGGCATTGAACATAAAGGAAATTATTTCTATCTCGCTTGTTTGTTGAGTTGGGCCAGACGATGCTGTGGGGGGACTGTGAACCCCAGACTTGCTGCCTGTGTGGAGTGAATCTGCAGATGAGTTTGAGGAGGTCAATCAATGCTTGTTTGACCCTGGGTTTGCAGGTGGCTGCCTGCAGGTAGAAGATGAGCAGGAATGAAAACGACTTTCTCGACTTGGAAAGGTCTGGAAAGGCTTGCTGGAGTGAGATGCAGGCTGTCTGTGCTGTGTGTAGTGCTGTGGGAGGCTCCTGGTTTCAGTACATCTTGCAAACATTCGTGTGTATAAGTAAAGCAAACAACAGCCAATTAAAAAAACCAACAGTTTGTGTATATATATATATGTAACAGCTCTTATTAAAAAATACTTATCAGTATAGCAGCAGAGTTCATCACAATTATTTGCATCTATGTGACAGTTTTAGTTTGTTGGGGTTTTGTTGCAGAACAACAGATTATCTATATAAATGAATTAATTTGGGATGGGTGGGATTAAAACAGCACTTCTAAGGAGAGATCCTGCAGGAATGCTTTCAAAGTTTTTAGCAGCAGTTAAACTACCCTTCCCCCCCACACTTTTTTTTTTTTTCTTTTTCCTCCTTTAAGAAGTGGTTCTTTTTGTTCCAGTCATCAAGACTCATTTTGAAAGACTTATTTTTCTGGTTTTGGCAAAATAGTTGATCAGCGCGACTGGCAAGGAACTGCTGTGGAGCAACAAAGAATTTCTGTGTAGCTAAAAACTGTGTTTGAGGCCATCTTGGAGCAGTTTGTGAACTAGAGTAGAAACTCAGTGTAAGAAAGGCCATTCAAGTTAAGTTGCACGTTTTCCTCCTCAAAATTAGCATACCAGAATACTTCATTGCAGTGTTTAGAATACTTTGTACAAGAACTAACAGTGAGTTGAAGATCGCTAACTGAGGATCTGTAATGATGCCAACTGACTTTTTTTTTTCTTTTTTTTTTTAATGAAAGCTTTGTATACATAACAGGATGAGTCATCACTGGAGAGTTCTGAAAGTGTTTGGCATCCCGAAGAATCCTTTTGTGTGTCTCTGCCGCACAAAACGAGTATTTTTGTCATGAAAACTCTGCCTTAAGAAGTATTGCAATAACTGTAAGCTGTAGGGGGAGGTTTTCTAATGTGGCTTAAACCTTTACTTTCTTTTATTGTTTTAAAAATATTTTGGTATTCTTAGATCTTCCTGAGTAATAGGATGGAAAATTATAAATACTTTGTTGGCTGTTATTTTTTTTTAAGATGCAGTTTCAGACATACTTCTATTATAAATTCGTTTTCAACATGTATAATAGCAGCTTTACTGTTTTCTTTAGCTTAATGCAAGTATTAAAAATCTGATTGTGGGAGAATACTGTTAACTCATTTTGCTTTATTCAAACAGGATACCTGTAGTAAACTGATAGTAGCTGCTTAGCTGAGTCACGTTTATTTTAAGTACATTTTCTTTTGATGCATTTGTTACGTGGAAGACCTGGTTGGCCTCCATAGTTTTTGTCATGTCTCTTTGAACTAAATATCTAACAAAGTTAGAGGTTTTTCTTGCTCACTCAGAGCAACTCCTTGATAAAAAGAAAGCCTTTCTTACTGAGGTGTTGGTGAGTAATGTCAGACTGCCATTGTGTTTGACCCATGATTTTCCTGATGATTTGAAACCTGGCTCTTGTAGTCTACCAAGTGTGTACAAGGCAGCAGAGATGGAATTTTGCAGCTGGTGCAATAGGGTAGCAAATTTTATCTGAGGTATTTAGGAGTGGATGACATTTTTCAGAGATTTTTTTTTTCTTTCTCCCCCTGCTATTCATTCTTCATCAGTGTGTTTTCTACTATGTGCTGTTACTGATTTAAAAAATCAAATCCATTATTCTTTCATGGTTTGGTGTAGTGTTGCTATATTTATTAGTAAGTTTAGCAGTTTTAATTTTTATTATTTCTTTTGAATTAACTTGAATATAAAATTCATGGCTGATGAAAGAACACAGTTCTTCAGAAGAAGAATTCATGGAGAAGCCATCAGAATTTGCAGGATTTCATTAAAAAAAAAAGTTTTCACAATAATTTAGAATTATATAGGCTTTTCATCAAAATGCTCTGAATTATACTGATAACAGAATGCATAAAAACCAAAGGGCTTTCAGACAGTCCGTGACAAACTACACAGGTTAGTTACTCAGCCCTGCCTGTGCAGGTGTGGTGGTTTTGAGTCAGGCTATCAAACTCACGTATTTTTATTTTGACGTGCACATCCAAGGCTGAGCATTTAAACAGGTTTGCATTTGACTTGGAAGAGGAAGAACTGAAATGTACTTAGCTAATGAAGTTTATATTTGGTGTTTTTTTGTATTAAGCTTAGCCTTGAGTTCAGTGGCATTGCTAAGAGATTCTGTTTAATGATAGAACACTTCATCAGTCTTGTTTTGGTTTTTTTTAAGCTGAAGTTCTTATGCTGTGCATTACCAACTTAGTGTTATTCTAGAATAAATTAAATGTTGGAGTGTGCTAATGTGAGGTGTGTCTAATGAGGCTCAAGCCCACGTTTGTTTTTATTTTCCAATGGAAGCTAAACCTCAACCTCTGATCGCGTTTTGGAAGAAAGAAACCCTCAGCATATCTGCAGATAGGGATGTAGAATTGGCTCTAAGAAATTAAGGTGTTGGGGTGTGTCTGTATATAGAGAAGGTAAAATTTTTTGTGGTTATTATTAACTTCATTTTCCTGGCATCTTCTCAGAGCTTTCATTGAAAGGATCTCTACTTCAAAATACTCTGCTTTCTCCAACAAAACTACAAAACGTTATTTCCAGCTGTTTAGATGAAGGAAGTTCCCTTAGGGACCCTGAACCAAGTTTGTTACCTTTACTGTAGGATCCAGATGCAAAGAAGAAAACCAATATTTGACCCTTTACCAGATGACTTTATGTGCTTGTTCTTGAGTTTATGGAGCCTGAAATTTCTGTGAGTCTTCTATGTTCCCCCAGGTCTTTAGAATTAAAATATCACAGAATATCCTTATCCAGTATACTCAGTGCTCTGACTCCTGGGTGCTGCTGTAGTTTTAAGTTTTCAGTAAAAAGGAATTTCTGGTGCAATCTCTCATTGAACCAACAAAGATTCATGAGGAGGAGAAGGTGGTGAAGCTTACTAAAGATTTCCCACCTCATCACTTCTGAGGACCTGTTCCTTGGTAATTTACCTCCCCATGTTTTGCTGGTGATGGAAACCTTGTAGTTGGCTTTATATTCACAGGGCATTTAAGGCCACAGTGAGTGAGATGTGTTCTGCTGGCAGCAGTGACCTTTCATTGCAGCTGCTCAGCCAGGGCACTGCTCAGATGCTCAGTGGAGATGCTGGCTGGAGCTGGCTCCTGGCAGAGGAATCTCACTTTGGGAAGGGTACGTGCAGCTTACCTGTTATTTCAGGTGAATGTTGGGCTGTTCTCCAAGTCCTGGTAGTTTTGCTTTGACCCACTAAGTCTCCTTGTAAAGCTGTTCTTCATGTTCTCCTAGTATGCCCATGCTCAGAGAAGCTTTGCTTTTAAAAGGAACAAGCCTTATTAATGGCAATTAGTTTACAAACAACTTCCAAAATTTATTCCTTCTCCCTTTTAATTTTGAGATCATTTCCTTTTGCTATGGTATAGTTTAAAATTTATAGTTTTACAGTTTAAAACTTAGGCTTTTATCACTTTATTGCAGTTTAGAGAATTCTTGATCATACATCTTGAACAATTTTAACTTGTTTAAATAATTTGAGGTTTAAAATGGTTCAGATATGCAGGAAAAAAGAACAAGGTTTGGTATAGTATTAACATCTTTATCATGTCAGTAACATATAGCAATTAAATATCTCCTGTTGTGCCCACATCTGCTTTACTTGTCAGTAAATCAAACCTTCCACAAGTCAAGGCATGCCATGTTTAGGCTACACACTCACCAAATTTAATTTTTTACAAAGAATACTCAAAACTGCCCTAAGACTTTTCAGAAGCTCCAGGAAGCCAGCTTTGTGTACCTTCATGAGGATTTTATGGGGCGAAAAAATCTGAAAAGGCCTAAATATAACTAAAAAATTGATTAAAAATTAGATTTCTTAACAGCTGTTTAAAGAGTTCATGTTGTGATGTGTTAGCACTGAGTTTTTAAAGATGAGAAAAATAAAGGTTAATAATTAATTTTATTTATGGTACTTGTAGCGAGTTTACAAAATGATAGGTGCAGATATTCTGCAAATGTTTTGTGGAAATTTATCATGAAAAATCAATACAAGTTGAGCTGCAATTCCAGTGTGTTTGAAATTGCTTGTATCCAAGAAACAAGGAGCAAAATCCATGTGGAAGGTGGGAGCTGTGTGGAAATAGTTAACGGGAGACTTAGGGATTAGTGTTGGGTTCTGCCCTGCTGTTAATGAGCTGGAAAAAGGTGGGAGCAGCGAGTTAATGGTATTGACAGACAGTGTGGAAGGTAAATGGATTTGTCAACACAAAGAGAGAAAATGGAGAAGAGCACAGGTTAGGAATATACAAAACAGGGAAGAAGGAGGTTCCCCCATCCCCAGGTGAAACAACCACCGGGGCTGATAAGAGTGAGAATCCCGCAGTAAAACAGTGCAGAAAGGGCACAGCAGATAAGTGAATGGCTTTTAAAATCGTATTTTAATTATTTCAAATACGTGGTGAAGGTGAATAATACATTACTGTTTATTTTGCAATTAAGAGTGTGTTGAGATAACAGCAAGCATGTCCAGGGCACAGTGCTGCTGTGAGACAACAGTTAATGTTCACACCTGAATTCAAACAAATGCATCCTGGGGAAAAAAGTGTTGTTGGTCAAATACAGTAGTTAAGAATGAAGTGTATTTAAAACTACCAACTTTCTATTTTTATGTTAAAAATATTAAACTTGTTTTATCTTGAAGATGCTGGTGGAAATGTAATGGTAGGCAGAGATTTGTTTTCTCTCTTTTAAGGAACTTTGAAAACAAAGTTACTCTCAGAAAAGAGAGGTCAATTCTAGTGATAATATCTGTAGTCCACAGTGGATGAAAACAAGTAATAGCTATTACCATCCTAAAGAAATAAATAAAATGATCCACTCTTGAACCATCCCAAATGTAACCTCAGCTGCTCTGCAGACACAAACATTGAGACTAGACTAGCAGCATTTACCAGCTGTGTGTAAGAGCTACGCTGCACGTAAAGGGATTTCACATTTTATTATGTGGGAGGGATGATGTCAGTTTGGTTGATTATGCCCCTTTCAAGCTGCTGTGATAATTACCTGCTTGTTACCAGAAGTGTCGAACCCATTTTCAGTTCTTGTTTGCTTTTGCTGTCATGCCCTAATTGCTACATAATTTTGTCCCTGCCAATTACTACCTTGGAGTTGAATTTTACAGTGAAAAAAGTTGTAAGAAGCAATAAAGTAATTGTTTTTTAGATCTTGCAATTTCAGTAGAATATTTTATTATGCTACAAAGCATATTGAAATATATACTGCTCACTTCTGTGAGATAGTGAAATCCCGTGGTTCCCACTGAAACAATGACTGTGTGGAAGGCAGATATGGATGCTTTTTGTTTTAGAAATAAATATATTTGCTGTGTTCTTTAGAGGCAGGTTTGGTGGGCTTTTAAAAAATTCCTTCCCTTCCTTTTCATCCTTTTATCCACTTTGTGAGTTTTACAAGTTTCCTTTGATGTAGATATTGGGTCATCTGATGTGGTCCTTTATCCATCGTTTTCTATGAAGATGTAATGTAAATGGATTTCTTTAAAGGTGCTGGGCTTAACAGTGTTTTATACTCTGATTAAAACTATTTGTTTGAATTATTCAGTGGAATAAAGCCTGCAGTAATTGGTTTAAGGACTGGCTGACCAAGCACTTTGTCGTCTTTGGGAACTGTCACCGCTTTGCTTTGGGTTTTTTGGGTGGTCCTCCAGCAGTGAAGTCTGGTATTAGTCAATATTAATAACAATTACTGCTGTTGAAATCTGTATATGGAATGACATGGATGAGCACAGGGAAGAAGGCAGAGCAGAGCAGTTAAACAAAATGCTCTTCAGAATGAGGAGAAGGCATGGTGTTGCCATGTAGAGATTTAGGGATGGGGCTGCAGTCCAGAAAGGAGCATTTCTGGCAGGAGATTTAAAGTGTGGGATGTTTGTGGCTGTGCACTGAAGCTCTGTTTATCATAGAGATTGTGAGATTTGCTGCTGCCATTCCAGTGTGATTCAGATACCCACAGCTGAAAGAGCGAAATACTGGCAAAAAGTCATGGAATGGACCAGAGATTGTGGAAAAGTTGGAGAAATTTGATTTGGAGAGGAAGGAAGAGGTGCTCAGTCTGTTTGGTTATGGGGTGGGGGATTTAAACCCTAAAAACAAGCAGTAGTTAGAGAACAGTGAATGATATCTCCAGCAGAGAAAATACTGAGTTCTTAAGGGATCCCTAATGTAAGAGGAAAAGGGGCAAGAACCAAAGGTTGAAAGCTGAAACCAGAGAAGTTCACAAAGGAAATGAGCACGAATTCAGAAGGAGGAACAAATGACAAAGGGAATGGCAAAGTGAGTGGCTTTCTGAAAGACGGGCTTCAATCAATTACGGTTATTGAGTGATAGTTATGCATATTGGTCTCACATGGATAATGATTCTGGCATTGTGTCCACTGAATCTGTGAGCAGTCGGACTTCTGTGCTGATAGCACTCCCTGTAGCAGCTTTTCCAGGGATGCTGTAATGAATGTTGAACACCTTTGTGGTTGAAGATTCTTTTCAAATGCTGTCTTTAATACTTTGATTGCAAAAGAGGACAAGGCATACCTCAATTGTAGTTCTTTTTGTTAGCATAAAGGCTTTCAGGTATTTCAAGGAGAAATTTCAGTGTGCAAAAATACTGAAAAAAGAAATTATGCAACATATTCTTAAGAAAAAAAACATTATTTTAATACTGAAATTTGTGTGGCTGTGAGCTAGGAGCTGCTCTGTCCTGTTGTGACACCAAGGCAGTACTTGGATAAATATGAGTAGCTTTAGGGCCATTAAGTTACACGTATGTGCTTCCCTGTCTGTGTCATCTTCACAAGTATAAGAGCTATTCAGAGCTGCTCTGCCAGCTTTTTATACCTGAAAGTAATTGTGAAACGTTTGATTAAGATAATTTTTAAGGCTCTGTGGTGTGGTCTGGTGAGCAGAACTGAATTTCCATGCTGTAAATGTTAATTAGAAGCATATGTGTATATGTAAAAAGCAAGCTGAAATAAAAGTATAAATATCTAAGAAGCTGTCATTCCAGAAGGTCTGTGCTCAGAAAAGATTAGGTAAATACACAAATATCCCATTATAAATCAGCTGCAGTATCATTTCTGATTATCTTCAGAACTTTTTTTCTGGTGGTTTGCAAAAAAAGAATAAAAATGTTAGGAAGCAAAGGGATTCAGATTATAATTTCCAAATACTTTTAGACAGTGTTACTTGCACTGTCACTAAAAGAAGCTCCATTTGCTTTATTCTCTCTCCTCCTTTTCCATTAACCCTTTCCTATCACTGCCCTCCTCCCTGGCTGCTTCCAGCACAGGCTTTTGTGAGCCTCTAATGAACTAAACAAGCTGATGTGGATGAAAACTCTTTTGCTAGGTACACATGCATTCAGTGTTAATTGAACTTAGTATAATTTGTAAGTTGTCAGGTCTGCATGTTTGAATCTTGAACATTTTCATATGTTCCTCCACAGTGAGCATAGATCATGAGAATTGGTTTCCTATTACATTAAAAAATAATGTTTAAATTGAGAATATCGTGGAACTGGAGAGAAGCTGCAGAACTTGAGGACCTTGTGCAAGTTGCAGGGCTGTAGATGGAATGAGCTTGCAGCCCTGCGTCCTTGGGTGGTGGCCTCACAGGAACTTGACCTGGAGGTATCAGTTGGTCCTCTTGGATGACTTCCATTGTAGTAGCTGCTCTAGCAGGGTTTGCTGGGGACGTGCCCCTCTCAGGTGACACAGGGACAATCTTGTTTATAACTCTGACCTGTATCGTATGACGTAGGCTGAGCTGTAGATCACTCAGTTCTGACACAGACTGATCCCTTCTCAGACAGGGGAGGGTGATTATCAGGTAGAACTCCTGGGAAGCCCATATTTTCATCAACTTCACTTTTTTAAAGGTTTTCTTTTAGAGCATACTAAAGAAATTAGGAACTCAGACTTGAAAAAAAAATTAACCCTCCAAATATTGTTTTTAAAAACAACATTAATTAATATATTTAATATTAAAGGGCTGATGTCTGGCATGAAGAAAAGATGTACAAAGCAGCTTGGTTTAGTTGCTAGTGGTCTTGAATAAAAACAGGTGGAATTTTGAGAATGCTGGTGAACAGCAGTGATCACTGTCCTGAATAATAATGGTAATTAAACAGTCCTTTGAACAGAAGTTTGAAAGTTCTCTATTATAATTACTTGGAGCTATTTGTAAGCTATCTGTAATTGTCAGAAGGCAAATTTATGTTAGAAGACTCTTCTTCAGGGATGAAAAAAAAGGTTTAGGCACATTATTGTTAGCACAATTTCTAACAAAAACTTTAGAATTTTTACCTCATCAGCACCCCTAGAGATTGATATGCCTGTTTCTACAGAAGCTTTTAGATGTGTGTGAAGATCTGTATTACTTGTGCCTGTGCTATGGAGTATTGCTTATTATGCTGCTTATATTGCTGTTTATATTTCACAATAGTATTTCCAGACTTTTATTTACTCTGGTATAAAAATAGTTTCCATGATCTGGCTTTTAGGATTTACATCTAGTTTGAAAACAATTTTGTTAAAAGAAAAACAATTCATGTGAATGATAAATATACACTGACACCCATCTGATTCCATTGCCCATTTTCTTCCTGGTTCTGTTTTTATTCTTCTGAGGTTTTCCAAGCCTTCTGACTAAGTTTTAATGGATTTTTAATTAGTGAGCAGGTCTTGTGCTTTTTCCCTTTGGCTTTCCTAGGTTTAGCAGTTTTATTGAAAGAGAAATATTTCATAATACTTGTTGACATTATCTGAAATAAAAATGCATTTCTTTATAAGGAGCACTAAGGGTGCTAACAGATGGAAAAGATACGTGGTGATATGACATTCATTTCTGTTGTGTTTTTTTCCTGTCTAAATCCATTTTAGATGGGTAATGACAAACTGTGGTTGACATGCAAGAACTACTTTTCTTACATGCCATCAATTAATTAGAGTATTATAAAGAAAATTCTATCTAATGTATTCTAGGGCAGCATCTTGTATAAAAGCAAGTTATTTATAGCTCTTTGGGTACTGCCCTTCCTTTCAAATCCTGATCCATGTAGTTAAAGCTTAAATGCTTGTTTAAGATTAAATACACTGAAATTGCTGCCCATAGGTTCTTCTTTGCTTTTTGTAAACATAATTTCAGGTGAAACTGGTGGACAGATGCCTTTCTCAGGAAATCCTCTAACACATACCTGAGGGAGAGAAAGGTGTTGGTTTTTTTTGTTGTGTTAGTGGCATTAGAAACATTGCAAAAACATAAGAGATGGAGTTATTTTCCATGTAATCTACAGGAAGACTTGTGTTTGCCCTGAAGTCTGAAGACATTAGTGAAAGTGACTTGAGACAAAAGATTCTGAGCTTTATTCAGTGAGAAAGCATGAGATGTTCTGAGCTGACTGATGCACTTTGATAGATGTAAGATCTGGAAACCTCTCAAAATAATGTCGTATGAGTGGGGTTATTTTATCTAAAACACAACATAGTTGAATATTTACATCCTTTTTTGAGTGTCCAAGCTGAATTAATGATGTATAAAAGCAGTGGTTACACCACTGTGTAATCAGTATATGCAGACTGTACCTGCTGGGTATAAAAACACTTCTCTAAGTAAAAACTTTAGTATTAGGTTGTTGGATTAGTGTACCTGCATTGTGTGTGGCTGAGTGGCAGAGAGCACAGCCTTCACCTGACACCTAAATATATCCAGTGAGGATGTTTAACTTAAGGAGACAAATGCACCGTGCAAGAATCTTCACGATGTTCCTGTGATAAGACTTTGTCAGACTGCAAAGTTCCAAAAGGAAATCTTTGAAAATGACTTCTAATTAATGGTGCTAAAATTACAAAAATCTGTTCAGAGACCAAAACTTCTACCAAGTTCCAAGTACTTGGCAGCTGTTTCTCATGCGTGATGACTCAGATCCGCTGAATTTTATGTACAGGATCTTGAAATCACCAGACATGAGAATTACAGCCCTTACCATTGTGCTGCCACCTTTATTCTAAGGAGAGGAGCAGGCAAACCCTGCAGCTTGTGAAAGAACAAGGAGCTGGATAATTCTTAAAAAAGACTTGAGCTTGGTGCTGATGCGGGTACAAAATTCTGGGCACCATGGCTTTTCACAAGATTGGAGGAGTTAGAACTTGGCATAGCCCGTCGTCATGGAGAAACAAATCTTGTGTTCAGATCAAAGTGGATGCTTGCTCTTCCTGTCAGGAAAATGCAGTGGTAGGTGCAGTAGCATATTTTGATGCAATTTTGTTCACTTAGGGTCATGTGGACAAGAGCAGTGCTGAATGGCACTGGTTGAATTTGTCATGCATGAGTCTTGCAGAGGTTAGAAATTTGTGCTCTTGACAGTGCCAGTGGTCTCTCAGCTGCTCATGTTGCCATCTCATTCTCTTTATCTGTCAAAATAGAACATGTGAAAACCATCAGTGGACTTGTTAAACTTTATTTAGCAAATTTACCAAAGAGCTTCACTCTGGCTGCAGTCTGGGGGAGTTACAAAAGGCAGAGCCATTATCAAGTCTAGAGCCAGGTATATGAACAGAACTTGCTGGGATTGGAAATTTGCAGGTGCCTCTACTTGGTAGCTCTTCCAAAAAGTTATCTTAATTTGATTCTAGAAAAGGTTTTAAAAAATATGGCAAGTGCTGCAATTCTAGTATGCTGTTCCATATCGTTATGTTAGTGAATATGGCCAAGTGCATTGGTAACAAATATAGAAAGGAGGTAGTTTGTAGTTTGTGCAAAACTGCAGATATATAATGTGTTGTAATTGCATCTGAAGTTCTTCAGTTTTTTCTGAAAAGTGTATAATTGTGCAGGTCTGCACGTAAAATGTTTTGTGTTATGAAACTAAAATTATAAATGAGGCTACATATCAGTGGGAATGTGGTTCTTGAGAAAGAAGAACCTGTAGCAGTTTCTGATGCTGTGCAGTGCTGGGTTAATGTGACAGATAGTTGACTGAAGGCAATTTTCACTTACAGAATTTATAGATGTCTAAGCAATCAGTTTGAAAAGTAAAAAAGAAAGCTGAAAGATCTGAAAGCCTTTTATATGATTTCTCACTGTTTCTGGAACTGTCTCCAAATCTGAAGTCCATACATGTGTGGAGCCTGGCAGCCTGGCTTCATGCTTTGAACATCCAGCTCAGATTTTCTCATGTAATGGTATCACAAAAGAGTGGGCAGAAGTCCTTGCAGTGTAGTAGTAGGCTTATTGTCAGTGTCTCAGGTCATAACTGGCTGTAGCAGAGCTATAACTTCATGGGTATTTTATGGGCTGATGTGAAAAATGTATTATTTTATGTACCAGCAGTTGTTAATGAATGGGTAATCGGTGATGCTGAATCTTCCTGGTTTGATCTTTGGCTGGTATGATCCTCTGTCCCTCTTGCCAGCCCACTGAGGATGTTCTCACATGGGTATCTTCATGGTCTAGATATTGTTAGTAAAGCTCTGTTTCAGCTATGACAGCCTTCATCAGCTTTATATCTCAAAAGAGCAGTTCCAGACTCAAATTGAAGAACTGTAAATAACATCAGGGATGAACAGAGAAAATACTGGATATGTGGTTTTGTCCACCCTCATCACTCAACACAGTGCAGCTTCAGCCTCCTGGAAGTGGTGGCCTTCTGCAAAACTGAGTTGAGATTAAGATTTTTCAGCAGTGGAATGACATTCCTAATGCTGGTTGATTTGGGTATACAGTCCTCCTGAGGAGTGCCTGCAGGCAGCACATCCTATTTGCCTTCTCTCACTCTCCCATGGAAAGTAATTTTGCACCAATATGGGCCTGAGAGCCTCCCTAGTAAAGGTGACTATGTGAGGGCAATTGAAGTAAAAAATACAGATAAACCAAACTTCACATTTGCTTGAAAGTACTAGTTTATTTGGCTTTTAAATTGTTAGAACTATGTAATGCAGATTCATTTTGATATTTCGCTCCCAGCCTCTCAGGACATCCTTGTTTCTCGAGAGGAACATTTACCAGTGGGTTTCCTTTGCATTTGCTTACTTTATGTCAACAGTGACTGTACTCTAGAATGAAAGCAAAGATGCATCTATGATATTCGGTACAAATAATCTTAAAAAGAATTCTATTTGCATTTCTGTAGGCAGTGTAGGAAATCTTTGATGAATCTCCCTGTCACAGGGAAGTACTGGAAAAGTTAAGCTGAGAATTGTCCAGTGGAGGTATGTACTTTTTACGCTTTTTCTCAGACATCTCTGATCTCAACGGCTATAATATTTATTTTCAGGTGTTTATTGCTCTCAGTAGTAACTGCATAAAATATAGATGTGAAAAAGTTTCAGGTCTGAAAATGTTTTAGCCTGAGTGAAGGAATAACGTTGAGTGACTGAATAATGTTTCTTAGATCGTTACTGGTTAGAAGAGGTGCAGGATGGGAATTTGCAATGTTTTGGTTTTAAATGTAAGCTGATCACTTCTCTTTGATATATTTTATTAAAATATTTTTATTATGCTTTATATATTAAAAGTAGTAAGAATCACACTTTGATTGTATCCGAAGACTAATAGGCAATATCAAGTGTATTTTTGAGATGTTTTAATAATGAAACTGAAGGTTGTGCAAGTTCAGAGATTTTTAATTAAAGTCTGGTTCAGCAGATGTTAAACAAGAAAGTTTTCACTTCTCTCTATTAGTAAACGGTCAACTTTTTGTCACCTTTCAGTTGTCATGTTTCTGTTGCACATCTTTCCCCCATGCGTTGGATCCCTCAGCCTTTAGTATACACATGTACAGCCTGAGAAGTAAATGGGAAGAAACTACAGTGTTGCTTTTTTTTTTTTTACCATGTAAAAAGGAAAAACACAGTGGAGAGTGAGGGCAAATGCAGAAAACATTTTCCGCTGTTACTGATGGCTCAATTAAAAAATCCTGTGAAGAATCTTTTAAATCAGAATCAGTTTGAAGCTGGAGTCAGTGTTAGAACGAGTTTCCTATTTTAGGCTTTGTAATCTTCAAGGGTATTGAAGTTGGTTCTAGTTAGGTGGCATCTTCCTTTCTACCAGAGCTGTGCTCTTCATTTTATCCAGACTTGGATGCAGAATTTTCTCAACTCCTAGAAGTAATAAAGATTAAAGTAGTGTTCAGAGATGAGAAAAAAAACCCTTTTCCTCGTTGGTGTTTCCGTGAACTACGTGATTCTCTTTGCTTGGGGCTACCAGCTGAACCTTGAGTATTTTACCCTCTACTTAAGCACAGTTAAACTTTTACAGCTGTATTTAGGACTCCACGGTTCAGTAGTAGTGTAGTGGGAGCATGTGGCTTTTGCACACCTGTTAAAAAGATTCTTGAAAAGAGGGTAACAGCTTTCACTTGTGAAAGCGCCTGCGAACGTTAATTTGTGACTAGCCGTGCTGATGGCAGCACTAATTGAACCTTTTTATAAATCATTCCTGTACCATCTTCCAGTTAAGGCTGTGGACAGATGTTCATTTAACAAGACATCTGTGCTGGTTTAGGATGTTACTGTATCCCAGATGTTACACTGCTTTTTAAGGTTATTGGCCCTGTTTTATATATTTAGTGCCATCAGTTTGCTCCATGGTTTGCAAAGCAGACGAAGGAAGGTGGTTTGGTTTTCTGAATGATGTAGAGGTTTCAGCATTTTGGAAAAAGGGATAAGCTTTTGAGTGCATCATGTATACCTGTTTTTATAAGCCTGGAACCAAATGCATGGGATGAGTATGGTAGTCCTGACAGGTGCTCTTGAACAAGCTGTCACGTGATTTTGTTGGTAGCAATTTAGGGAAGACTTAGAGAAACTGGTGTCTGGCAATAACTTCTGGGTAATCATAAACTAGGCCTGGCAGTGACAGGCATCTGAGGATAGTAGCTTTGTCAGTTATTTCATGTGGTTCCAGGAAATGTTGGCCCATGGCCTTATTCCTGATCACTTTTTGGAAAGAATGAATTAAATCCAAGATGTACTTTTGACCTACATTGTACTTGTCCAGTTATAGTGCTATTGCTGTGACCTTTCAAAAAACAACAAAACAAAACACTGACAACAAAAAAACCCCCAATCATGCAGAAAAGAGAAGAAAAGAAACAGTATTTCATTACTATAAGGTGAATAAGAGACTTTTCCATTTCTCCCATGCTGCTCTCCATGCATCCAAAGAAGCTGCTCAGGTGCTTGGTGATCTCCCAGTATTACCCAAATCCTCAGGGCTTTGAGACATCCTCAGCAGGGCTTTCCCCCTGTCCAGAGGGAGTACCTAATGCTCTGCTGAGCCTTGCAAAAGGTTTTTTTGGGCTTGTTTTTGTCCCTTAGGGCTATATTTAATTAGTTGCTTACCCAGAGAAGAATTATGAGATTTTTGTTTACCGTGGTATATTTAAAGATGGAGATTAATGAAAGGGATTAACTAACAAAGCTAATTGATAAAAAAATTAGGAGTAGGTCACAAAGGATTTTGATAAATTATTCTGTTTTATGGAAGTAGGAGTAAAATTATCATAGACAGTTATTTTATTCAACTGGAGTCCTGTATTCTTAAAAAGGTATAATTTTTGTCTTTGTTGGTGATTTTATTCCATAAAATACTGAATGTTCATTAAACACTTCAAGAAGTTGTATTTCTCTCTGTGGATCTGTTCTTTTGAGCAGAAATAGATGTGCTCTTGTTGTTTTTATCCTTCTAAATCGAACTCTGTTGTAGGAAAAGGCGGGCGGGGAAGCCATGGCAGGGACCTTGGCAGCGCTTCAGCGCGCGTACCAAGCTCCCTGCCTGCCCACTGACTAATATTTATTGTTTTCTGCCAGAGTGTGCATTGGTCAGGCTCTGCCTGTACACTTTGTTCTGGGTCTGTTGTGAGATGTGGCTCATCTGTGTTCAATACTTGTGCTGTCCCGTTCTGCTGTGTTGTGTGGAAGGGTGATGTCTTTTCTCTCGGACAGAAAGGTTGGGGTTGGGCTTCAAGATCTAGAGCAGAGCTGAGGTTGTAGTGTTCAATGCAGCAATTGTGGTTCAGGACTGCCTGGCTTTGTGTGGGTAAAGGCAATATTCATGGGCTGTTGTTCCATGATTGCTTTAAGGTAGCAAAACTGGTGCCTGACACCATCTTTCCTCTATTGCCTTCTCACATCCTCCTTCAAAAGGATGAACTTGAGAAGAAACCAAGTCCCAGGCAAAGCACAGAGCACAGGCTGTTTTTCCCACTGTATTTAAGGGCAAGTGGAAATAAGTATAGAGAAAAAAAAATTTAAAAAATGAACAGAGTTTGTCTGTGGAAAAATGCAGTGTTATGCAAACCAACCAAAAGCTTTATGTATCAAACTATGAAATAAAATGTGTAAATTCAATGCAAATAACTCAAAACAATCCATTCTTACTACAAATGCTGATTGCAGCGATTAGGTATGCTGTGTGGCCTTCTCAAATGGCATTTGCTGTGGAAACATTAAATTATAGTTGTCAGTACAGTGTATATTTCACTGTTTTGTGACTTGAATCATTTTTTTTGCTGTAAGCCAAACATAAATTTGTAGGCTATAAAATATCTTCTGATGATTGGGAAATGAATGTAACCAACAAAAATAAGTTAATGATATAATCTACCATGTTTTTCACTGTTTCTTCAGTTTTCTTTAAAACCTGCACAACATAAGAAGCCTTTTTGTAGAATATTGGGGGGAGGGGAACAGCAAGAAAACACCAGACATGGTTATATCTTCTGCTGAAAGAAGCAATTATGTTTAATTAATTGAAACCTCTGCTTTTCCTTGGTGTTAAATAGGTTACTAAATTATGATAGGGAGTTCAAGGCACGAATACTGCTCTTGTTCAAACAAAATGTTTAAAAAGGTTTTCTGAGGTACTTTGGTGTTTAATACATGAACTGCAGTTTTAATAGAAAATCTAAACTCATCTGTAAATTATTAAATAAACATAAACAATCATGATCTTCCACTATCCAGCAAGTTTTACCTCCAGGGTTGTGTTGGGGAATACTGAAAAGAGTTTCCTGTGAAAAAGCAGAATTATCTTTTATATTTGTGATGATTTCACAGTAATACTTGTTTAGTACAGACTTGTAACTTTGCATTGCAGACAGGTAGTTGGTAGAAGAATAATTGGGATAGGATTTAGAAATAATCCGTGTCCTTAGCTGATTGTGCTCTGTGAAGCTTTTGAGCATTCCTACACCAAGGGAAGTGTTTTCACTCACCTGCATTCTCATCCTTTCACTGAGGGCTGGGTGATGTGCTGGGATGGTTGTGAAGAACTGCAACAAATTTAATATTTGAGTGTTTTTGGCTGCTTTACCTGCTGCTTTGTTTTTCTAAGTGTTAGAGGAGTGTTGCCTTCCTTGCTGTATCTCAGTCTTGGTGGAAGAGCCTGTTCTCTCCAGTGGCTGTAACAATGCATTTGCTCTGCTCCCTACTCTTTGTTATGAATGGGAATCTGTCTGTGTGACCATCTCAAATGCTGCTCCCACTTCAGAACCTGTCCCATTCCAGCCAGCTCATTGGTCACTGGATCCTGGACAGGCTGATACAGTGGCTGCAGGGAGGAGAGCAGGAGAGTTTCTCCTGGTCACTCTGCAGTTAATTCTGGTTTCAGTTTTTGTGACACATGGGTTTTAAGAGACTACACTGGGAGCTTGCAAAGTGGCATATAAGTGAAGGGGATGCTTCTGTCTCTCCTAAGAAGGCTGTTACTTACTTTGTGTGTTCTGGGTGTGGTGGACCTTGTAATCCCTAGGGTTCCCACCGTGCTCACGTTTTTCAGCATTCTCCTGAGCAAATTTTTTAGGGATGCCAAGAAAAGTCCTCCTGTCCTTAATCTCTTCTTGCTTTTCTCTTTCCCTCAGCTCCTTTGTAAATTGAGTGGGAGGTTTTCAAACTTGGGTTTGAGCCTCATTTTAATTCTTTTCCTCCTTCACAGCTGAAAAGGTCCCAACACAATCTGAAGGGATTGTCTTGCTAGGTAGTCCAAGAGAGTCAGTCCTCTTCCAACAGGGGAGCAATCTGTACAGGCTCCAGAGATGGTTCCAGTTCTGCCCAGTTCTTTGATCCTAGAGAACCAAAGGCATTGCATGATGGCCTTTCTTCTGCAGCTGATTTAGCAGATCCAGTCCTGCGGAAGCAGTTTGGATGGACCAAAGTGCTATAACAGACTGTACAAAAAAAGGAAATGCTGGTTTTGGAATGATTTAATTGCTTAAAAAAAAAAACAAAAAAACCCAAAACCTTTTCTCCCCAATGCAGAACTAAACCCAAACCTTTCAGAATCCTCAGTGAAAGAGGAACTGGAGGGGTTTTGTCTGGGGGGGCAGGCGGGGTGCCTGTGTGCTGGCCTGTGTGGCATCCCGATTCAAGGCATGTTGGTTGGGTGAATGGTTGCCTGGGAGCTCGGGGACTTTGGAACTGCTGAGATGCCCCAAACCACTCAAAATTTGTGTACTTGGAATCAGAAGCTCCCAGGGTCTCCCAGGCTTTCCGTCAGCATGCCAGGCAGGTTGCCAAGTAGCCTGAAAATTTGGGAGGCGAGTTGCCAAGCTCTTGGCTCCCTTTCAAATGGGCTGCTGAACAGCTGGGAATCTGGATGCCTGGGCTTCTCAACAGCCCACCATGATAGTTACTGAAGGGCCAGGCAGGGATAAAGGCTGGAATTTGTGGCATAAACCTGTCTGCTTTCCGTCAGACCTTGGTTGAAATTGAAACAAATCTGCCAGGTATTTTAGTTTTGACAGGCTGTCCTCACGTGATGACTTTTTAAATGTGATGACATCTAGTCATCTCTCACAACATTTTACTTCATGTGTCAAAATATTGTTTCATTGAAAATAATGTGTGTTTCAGTTTCATTGCTTTAGCATCATTATTAGTCTATGGATATTCCTTCTTGCACGGATCTCTATTTTATAATAGCTGCTGCCCAGATTTTGGATAGTGTTCTCTCTTATCTCTCTATAGTTATATGTTAAATGGAGCAGACAGGGTGCTTGTGTCAAAATCTAGCTGAGTTAGTCTGTTGTTTGATCAGTTAAAGTTCATTATTGTCTTTTTCTTGTAAGGAGAATCAGAGAAACTAAAAGGGCCAACTGCTGATTCAGGTGTATCTTCCTAGGGACATAGAAAAAAGGGGAGGAATCTTCCAGTTTGTACAAGACTGAAATCATGGGTTAGCTTGAATGCTAGATAATTAAGTGCTGACATTCATCCCTCAAAATGAAGCGATTTAAACCCTAATTTTACAAATGCTTTCAGTATAAAAAGAGTTTTTCCTTCTTATGCTTACAGGCCTCGGAGTAGAGGAAAAACTGCAGTGGAGGATGAAGACAGTATGGATGGTTTGGAGGCAGCAGAAACAGAAAACACTGTGGAAACAGGTACTGAGAATATAGCACTGATGCTCTGTGGGTATTGCTTCTCTCTCAGAAATGCATTTAGTTATGTGGGACTTTGGTAGACAAAAAGTAGTTACTCCATTTTGTAGTATGAGATGTGCATTTGGGCAGATTTAAAAGGAAAAAAACTTCTGTATTTAAACCTATATTAATTTAAAGCTATCGAAGCTATTATTTTTAAATAGTGCAATGGGAATGTCTATGTAGTGGAGATATGTAGAGGTTCTTTTCGTACTTTTGCAAAGCTGTATCTAACAAAAATAAATGCTCTGAAGTGGCAGCTGCTGTTGGAATACCTGCCAAAATACACTACTACTTATTGACCTGTATCTTCAGCTAACTACAGCAGATTATATACCAAAGGGATAACCAGGATAACCAAATGCTAATGCTTCCTGCTGCTGCTTGGGAAACAGGATTAATCTCCATTCTTGCTTTGGTAAATATTTGTTGTGGTGGTACCCAAATGCTTCAGTTACCAGAGGGATCTCATTGTTCTGGACCCAGTACTGTTGAAACAGTTTGTGATTTCTGTTCTGGCAGTTCAGGAGCCTAAAGAGACAAACAGATGAGCCAACACATGAGATAAAGGCCATGGTGAGGAACTGTCATCTCCTTGCCAGGCACATGTCTGTAGCCATTTGCCTGTTTTTAACCAGGGACTGAGCATAGAAGGTGAGATGATGCCATGGCCACTTGGCAGAAGTTTGTTGGTTTCACAGAAATAAACCTTGATTGTGCATTGAGACCCAAGGGTTCATAAATTTAATGAGGTGGCCCTGTAGTGTAATGAGAGACATGGAAGGAAGCACAGAGACACGAACAGCAGAAGCTGCTAGTCAGGGCAGAAATGGCATGGAAGCTGAGTTAAGGGAGGTGTCCAGTTCTTCTCAAAACCGTTGAGTGGAGGGGGTAAAGTAGTGAAGTCCTTAAAGATGAAGACAAAAATCTGTGCTTAGCTTAGATTTATAGGGACAGCAAGTAGAGGACCTGAAAAGAGCCGTTTTTGCAGCAGCATTTTTCATGGGCCATGCAGGAGCATGGCTGCTGTGCTGAAAGCCACAGAGGAGGAGGGGGCTGAAATTCTCAGGGTTGGCTTTGTGTGTGCTGGTTGCTTGCTTTCTACTTTCTAGATGAGGAGTGATGCTGAGAAGGCTTTGTGCTTGTGACTCAGGGCTTTGGGGAGTGTCAGGAGTGTGTAGTCACAAGTTGGGTTGAATTTCAAAGTTAATGGCATGTAGAGGGAGCCTAGAATAAGGCTTAATGTGAGTTAGTTTCATTGCTTTATTCTGCCCATTGTCTTCTTGCCCCTGCAAATAAAACTTCTGGTGATAAGTGAACTTGGGTGATCTTTTGCTGCTTCTACAAGTAGGGAGTTACTAGTTATTAGACTAACAAATAAGTGAAAAATTTGGAGCAGATATTTGTGTGTAGAAAAACAGAGTAGGGTAAAGGACGACTAGTTCTAATTCTATTATTACATCATTACTACTACATTGTGATGATGGTGGTTACTCTTCCTGTCCTATGTGGAAGCAGTCTTATGAAAGTCAGTGAAGGGGACAGAAAGTGTCCCCCTAAAGTGATAAGTTTTATAAATTTTAAATATGTTAAAAAAACCAAAAAATTAAAAGTTAAGAACTGGTATACTGCTGTGTAGGGAATTCAGTGATAGCTGTGTTTTAGTTTGGTTTTTTTTTCTTTTGTCATTTTTAACAAAGTTCCTCAACAGAAACCTGAGAACAGCTTTTGATTCAAAAGAGAGACATAATAATTTTTAAGGCTCTGAGAGTGCATATGCATAAGTCTCTTCATTACCTTTCATCAGAATAATCCTGAGTGTCACAGGGGGCTGATACCCATTTCTAAAGGTATGGGCAGTAGGAGCACACCATTGGAAATCCCAATGGACCAAGATGGCACAGGTCTGCTGCTGGAGTGAGGCACCATCACTTCAGTGCTGAGCTCAGGATGGATTTACAGACTGTACTCCTCACTGAAAAGATGCCTAGTAAAAATAAATAGGTCTGAAATCCTGTCTTTGCAGGGGAACCAAAATAGACTTGGAAGAGCATTAGCACATTGAGCAGTTTGATAGAGACAGAATCACAATTTTGTTATTTTAAAAGTTGGGCACCATGTGACTTGCTAGAGGTTTAATCATATTATCTGAAAAGGCTGCTGCCTCTAAAACTTACTCCAAGCACTTACCTGAGTTAGTACAAAAGTGTGGGAGAAGGAATAATCTGGTTTTTGCTCTATTTAAAACTGTGCTTATTGAATTGGAGGGTATTTGTATACTAATTTAATAATTTCTGCTTCAACTAAAAAAGGGTTTTGTTTTTGTTGCTTGCAAAGAGTGGTCTTGTCAGCAATTTTGTGCAGTAGTTGGCAAGCCAAAACACAATATAGTAATATTACAAAACTTGAAACTAAATGTCTGAAGGTCTTGTGATTTGTAACATTTTTTGAGTCTCTGTGTTCCTGGCTTCTTTTCCATTGTTTGAGTCATATGTTGAGAATAATCAGGAATTGTTTTACTGTGTGAGTTTGGGTTTTTGAGGTTGTTTCTGTTTTGTTTTATTTAATTCAGTTTCATAAAATGGGAGAAGTCCATGTTATTAATGTTTTATTCAGTATAATGAGCCCTGCTTTTAGGGAAGGGAACAGTGGAGGAGGAATAGGAACTCCTTTCCTAGGGAAGGAAAAAGGAAATGCCCCCATGAATTCCCACCTAAGATAAAAAAATGTTTGGTAGGTGTCAAGTCTTTTATTGGGCGAAAAAGCAAGGAGTGTGCAAGTATCAAACATTATTTCCATTTGTAATGTTGACACAAAGATTTGTTTAAAAAAAAAAAAAAAAGGCAAAAATTCTTCCCAAAGGGGCTCTTTTGCAATGCTGAGGCACAGTCATTTTAATTGCAGTGCGGGAAACAAGTTCCTGCCCTTCCCAAAATTCTGTAATCTCACATGTGAAGCGAGGCAGAGTTGGAAGCAGAGCAGGGTGAGCCGTGTGCTGCTCTGATCATTTCAGTATGGCTGCTTCTCCTGCCAACTGCAGCAGTTCCTGAGCCCTGTCCCTTTTCTGCCAAGTACTAAGTTCCCTTTGGTGTAGATGAATTCTTAGGGACGGAAAGAGAGGAGGAGGGATTTGGAATTGGAGAAAGGAAATTCTGGAATTTGGAAAAAAAAGATCTGTTTGGAGCGAAGTAAACTTTTTCCTGAAAAAAGGGTGTTGACAACTACTTCTACTGAATCAATAGATTTTCAGCTTCTTGTAAACCTCAGGACAGACTCCTTTCATTTACCCACCAGCCCTGTCTCTCTTGCTGGTCCTTTGGCTCCTCAGTTAATGTCTGCTCTGCTCTTCAGCTTTTATTGGTCTTTCCAGCTGTCTGCTCCTTCATTTTTCATCACTGTGATTCCCCCAGTGATGTTGTGCTGGTGTTTCTCTATCCAGCTGATGTTGTGGTTGCCCATTCTTTCCATCATTTTGGCACCATAGCATCATGGCCAGATTAAGGATGGCTGGGACCTCTGGGGGTCATCTGCTCCACACCTCTGCTCCAGCAGGGTCACCTAGAGCTGCCTGTCCAGACAACTTTTATCTCCAAGACTGAGGCTCCACAGCCTGCCCTGGGAAACTTACACCAGTGTTCAGCACCCTCACAGTAAAAAAGGATTTCCTGATGTTCAGAGGGAGCCTCCTGTGTTTTTATTTGTGCCCTAGTGCCTCTGGTGCTGTCAAGAGCTTCCAGCTGTAAACACCTTCCACTTCTCTGGTTATCAGTACAATTCTATTTGCTGCAGAATACGGTGTCCCCCTCTGGATCCTCCTGTGCTGATCCTCTCTGTAAGAACAGTTTTCTTCTGATGAGCGAGTTTCTAATGGCCAAAAAAATACGAACCAGAAAATTTTGGAAAGCGTGTGGCTTTGTGCACAGGGATATATGCAAATATAAAAGTGCTAATCCAAAGAAAGGAATAATATACGGAGTAGCTCCTGACATGCTTTCTGTAGGTTTGGTACCCCTTTTGCTACTAATGAAGACTTGGCTTCCGCTTCTTTTCCCCATCTTCTGTTAGTTTCAGGAAATTTCTGTACTTGATATTTTCTTGGCTCTGCATTTAAGTTGAAACTGAATTCAGTGTGTTAATTATCTGATTATTCTCTTCTTTTATTTTTCTTTTCTTTTTTGGAGAACACTTGTGAAATATCTTAACTCATTCTAGAATCTGTAATTCTTCATAAAAATGTTGAGATTCAGATCTGGGAGAAGTGCAATAAAATAAGTTTATTTGAACTGCTGAGTCTCTTGAGAAATTACTAATAAATCCATCAGGTATTTATTCTGTTAACTATCCATACCAGGTCAACCAACTCTTACAGCAGTGCTTTCTACCAGACCCTCAACTCCCCATGGTGCTCAGAGGCTTCAGAGTTGATAAGAGATAAAAGAACCTGGATGATTTTATCAACCAGTAGTTCCTTGTCTACATTATTGTCGTTACTAACATTTTTATCAGACCCAGTGACATTGTCTGGCCAGTTGATGTCTTGTTGGACTTCACATTAACTTCCTGAAGACGAAGCTTCCTCTGACCAGCCTCAGTTGTCTCTGGGCAGAGCACTGAAGAACCAGAAACAAACACTTCTCAGTGGAGGAAAGTTATTCATGTAGAAGTTGCCAGGGAATTTTGGACTAATTCAGAATGTCATCAGCTTTGAAGCAGCCTGAAAAGCACTTTTCTAGAGAAAAAAATTCTGCAGTATTCTGCTTATTAAAGGAAATACAGGCTTCCTTTGCAGTTATATGAATCATACTGAGTAGAGCCTCTCATTGAAGCAAGGTAAAAAACACCGGAGAGCAAGTCCTGTTTAGGTGAATCAATGGCAAAAGCTCTTGGCAATGTGTTGATACCAAAATCCAGGCAGATACTTTGACTTCATTATTACCCCCATCCCTTCTAAAAATAGTGAAAGGAAGAATTAACACCACTGAGGGCTTGCTTTTAGATTAAATTCATGGCAAATATGTGCTTAGAAATGCTCTTAAATATTTTTAAGGCAACTAATATTCTATGTACTCATTAGAAAATAAGTAGTTTCTTTCTTATGCTTCTGACTCCTACCTGCTCAGCTACTGGAAAAATTAGCAGAACTGAAGCATGTTGTTGTAATTATTATGAGTATCTTATTATTTTTGCTTTATATTCTGGTAATTTGTTTGTAATGAGGAAAGCAAACAAAAGAGGAGAGGTTAGTTGATGTTTGCCTTTAAACCATTACAGGCTTACTCAATAATACCATTTATCATCATGTGTGCTTAAAATGGGCCATGTAGAAAAATCGGATTTTTTTGCCTTCTGACCAATATCTCTGTTTCAGGTATTTTGAGAGCTGGTGGAATCTGTTAATTCCAAATAATTTTTAACCTCACTGAGTTTTTCATTCTGGAGGTTATTTCTAAAATCCAACTTCTTTTTGATTTTGCTTATTTATTCAATAGTTTTGCAGTTTTGGTATCAAACTATACTGTGTTAAATATAATCCAGTAGGTTTTGAAAGCTTTCAAAGACTAGAATTTTTCTACTTCTCCATTACTTTGATGTTTAACTCTGCTGCTGTGTCATTAGTGATGTGATGGAAGATCTGCATGGCCATTACCAGTCAGATACATTGAAAAAGTTGTTTATGCTTTGTGTGCTATGTGCTCTTCTCCTCACTGTGCATGTTTTAGCTCATAGAGTCACAGAATGGTCTGGGCTGGAAGGAATCTCAAAGATGATCTTGTTCCATCCCTGCTGCTGTGAGCAGGAACCACTTGCTAATTCTGTAGACCTGTCTTAATTTGTATTACTGTAATGCTGTGCTGAAGCTGATTCTTCAGGTTAGTAAAAGAAATAGAAGAGCATTTCATTGCTTATGAATTAAAATCACAGTATAAACCAGGCTGGTGTTGGAGTCCTACCAACACCTATCCTGGTAGCCCTTATCTGGGTCAGGTTCAAAGGGGAAGAATGTAGTGGGTAAAATGAACTTACTTGGGATAGTAAAAGAGGCACTCATTTGCAAGACATTGAAGAGTGACCAAGTAAATTAAATTAAATTAGAAAATTAAGTGATTCTTAGTTCAGTAGTCGTTCGTGTAAAAGAACATGCAGGGCAAAATTACCATCCTGCTTTTTATATAAACAAAAATCACTCTCACATAGCTTTTGCTACCTGAGCAGTGCTGCTTCAGTTCTGAGAATTGCGGAAGCTTTCATCAGTAAAAGAGAGAAAGAAATTCTAGGAATTACTGGCAAAAGGATAAGCAGAATAAAGCATCAGTGAGGGGGGTTTATTTCTCTTTTTACTGTTGCTTTATAAATCCTTGGCATGTTAAATGCCACGTGCAGTTCTGCTTTCCCTTCTCCAAAAGGATGAGCTGTAATTGGGAAAGTACAGGAAAGGCCAACAAGTATGACAAGAAGTAGCTTCTGTGTGGGGATCAGTTAAGGTAAAATTTCAATCTGAAATGATTTCACTGAGGAAGAATGTAATAGGGTCCAAAAAATGATGAGTGTTATGGAGAAAACGGACAGGGCACAGTGATTCATTTTGTTGTGCCACACAAAAATTAGGGGACATCAGGTCATGTTCAAGGAGGACAAGGTCAGGTGCATTTGCACTCAGCATCTACTGCAATTACAGAATTCATTGTTCCTGGATGCTTTGGGCATGAATAACTTGACATGGGTTTCAAAAAGATGTAAACAAATTAGTGGAAAAACAATCAGATGAGTGCTGTTGAATACCACTCCTAGCTTAAGAAGTTCCTCAGTCGTGGAGGTTCCATGGTTTCACGTTCTTCAGGTGACCAAAATGACAGTTTAAATGGTCTTACATTGAAAATCTTTCTTTTATTTTATAACCAATGCAAAATTTACAGTTTTTTGTATGAAATGTATTTAGCAGTTAAGAGCTCATTTGAATTAAAAGTATCGAAATATACAGTGGAATGTACAGAACAAAAATAACTGCAGGTTTTCTTGTCATCTCCATCTAACACCTGTTGCAGTAAGTAAATCAGGGAATTGTATAATAGTTTGGATTGGAAAGGACCTTAAAGATCATCCAATTCCAACCCCTCTGCCATGGACAGGGATCCTTAGACCACATTTCTCAAAGCCCCATCCAACCTGGCCTCGAGCACTTCCAGAGATGGGGCATCCACAGCTTCTCTGGGGAGCCTGTGCCAGGGTCTCACCACCCTCACAGGAAGAATTCTTGGATAACAGTAATCTAAAATTACCCTCTTTCAGATTATTGTCAAATATCTCTGTGCCTGAGATCTCTGACTTCCTCAGACATTGGCAGGAGCGGTGATCTTGCCATCAAATTGTGTCCAGAGCATTACCAGAATTATGAACTCTGAGTAGTGGAAACTTGTTTTGTTCCTAAATTGGGACAATGAGTGAAACTTGGTAATTAAAATGCTGGACAGTGTCATGGTTTATCCCAGCTGTCTGCTGAGTACCACACAGGTGCCCCCTTACTCCCTGCCCCACTGGGACAGGTAAGAGAATTGGAAAAGGTAAAACCCCTGGGTTGAGATTAGAACAGCGGTGAGCCCCAGGCACAGGGTGCCCAGGGAAGCTGTGGCTGCCCCATCCCCCTAAATGCTCAAGGATGAGTTGGATGGGGGCTCTGAGCAACCTGGTCTAGTGAAAGATGTCCCATGGCAGGAGGTTGGAACTGGATGATGTCTAACTCAAACCATTCTGTGATCTACTGTGGTTGTGTGGTGTGGAGCTTCCCTCTGGCCATGCTCTTTCCCACCTCCTTTTTGCACCTGTTTGCTGGTAGAGCATGGGAAGCTTTGGAGTCTTTGCTTTGGAGTGAGCACTGTGTAGCAACAACTAAAACATCAGTGTGTTACCAAAATCTCATCCTGAATCTGAAACTCAGCAGTGTACCCAATACTAAAAAGAAAATTAACTGTGCTAGCCAAAACCAGGACAGGTAGGCATTTTAAATTGATAGTTTGAATTACCTTTGTAAGGCTTCTTTTCATACTATTGCTACACTGATGTTTTTATGTGTCAAAACTACTGGAGCAATTTGGTGCCGTTTGTAGTTCTGCAGACCCCTGTGGGGCTGTGTAAAGCACCTGGTCCCATTGGCTGTTCCCTGACACAGCACTACCCCTTCCTTGTGCAGAAACAGCTGTGCCTGCCTTCAAAAGCGCCTTACTCCTTCTCACAGAATGTCTTGGTAGGCTACAGTTGTGACCCCTGGAATGTCTCTGCTGTGTTTGGTGATTTTTGGTATTTTCCAGCATGCAATACTTTCTATTCTTAATGACAATTTTGGAAGCTCATGACGTGTGCTTCATTGTCTGCCTAATCAGTAGGTCTTGACAATAAAGTGGTTAAACAGTCAACCTGCTGCGTCTAAATACTAATTTAATAGTGGAATATTAATTTTATGTTTATGACAGCTCTTTGTGTTTTGTTTGGATTTTTTTTTTTAGTGTCACTTCATAATGAATATTATAATACTTTTTAAGATTTTTTTTCTGGTAGAACTAATAAGGTATTTTCAGATTTTGACTTGACAGGTAGTTTCTGAGTACAGTAGTTTCA
>VRYO01002734.1:6498917-6517898 GCA_009812075.1 Sialia sialis | reverse complement strand
CGGCTTATATTCAGGTGCGGTTTATAATCGTGAAACTACTGTATTTAAAATAAAACTTTTTGAATATGCTGTCTGTCCTTTGCCTGATTGCCACAGCAGAGCCCATACATACATCTCCTTATTTTGCTTTATGTTTGCCCAAATAGCTTGTAGAATAAGGCCTTGTGATTGCCAGAAAACAGAAAAGGATTGTTTGTAACAAAAGAACATTTTAGATCTTCAAGTGATGTTGCTCCATCACATTCCCAAAGAAAGCTCTGACCATGTAATACAATCCCAGCCATCCCCAAACTCCTGCTTTCCACAAGCCCTGCCACAGGGGGTTACAAAAAACAGAGATTCCCTGGTGAGTCTGCATGTCCCACATGTGTCTCACATGGGAAGAGGTTTCCAAGGGGTCTGGAGATAGAGCAGGAAAACAGGAAATTATCAACACAATTATTACTCTTGAGTGTAGCAAATCTCTACATAAGACATGTAAATAAGGAGACCAGTTACTGTTAGGAAGGTGGGTGCTGTGTGCTGTTTGTTATTTTATTTGAGTATTCTGCATTCTGCTCGGTAAAGGGGAATAAAAATAATACGAGAAGAAATCCTTGATCCTCTGTAAACTGTTTTTCTCCTTATTTGAAAAAAATCCAAATTACAACTTGAATAGTGTAAAAGCTAAGGTTGTCTTTTCGCCACTGTGTATGTATTGCTGAAACAAATGTGATGGAAGTGTTAATTAAAAGAGAAATTTATTACTCATGCTGTAAATCTTAGCAGTCCCAGTGACTTCCTTGCATATCTGTCCCCTGTCAATGTTAGCCAATTTAATTTTTTTCCCTTGTATTTCATATCTCCATCCTTGGAGATGCTCAAAAACCATCTGGGCAGCTGGCTCTGGTGGCCCTGCTTGAGCAGAGTTTGGACAAGGTGGCTCTGGGCTGCTGTCCAGCCTCAACCAGATGTGATTCTGTCAGTTAACCAGGTTGTAAAGTGTGTGGAAGTCTCAAGCCTTTTGATGGCCCATATGGACAGGAATTTTAGTCCTTGTACTTTTGGGGATTTCTTTTAATAACAAAAAAAAACCCTTTTCTGTCTTTAGCACCCAGGTGAGAAGGAATTATGAATATAGTTGTATTGAAATAATAAAATATTTGAAGTGTAGTGTTTCCTAGTATTTTCCTAAAGTTTTCAGGAAGGATAATGGCATTAAAAAATAACCTAGAGATACTGGGGAATTGTACAGTTAGGTTTTTTTACATCTCAGTCTCCCCACTAACTCACTATACATAGGCAAGACCTTCATTGTGCCAGAAACAATCATGAAAAGAGAACACAAAATAAAGCTTTGGATCTGAATCTGCAAATGTGCTTCCCATTTATTAATCATCCATGGATCCTTCATTCCCAGTAGTTTCAAAATAGAATGCCATAACCAAATCTGATGATGTTCATTAAACATACTGTGCCAGGTGCTTCCAAGAACGTCTTAAGGTGTATCTGAGATGTTCCCTTGCCAGGCCAGTTCTGACATCCATCTCCTAGGAGTTCGACTCATGAAATGCAGTGCTTAATCTTCTGTAGGAAAACTTTGTCAAAGTTTTTTTTTTTCACAAGTAACACACAAGGCTTTCATAGTGTTTGGTGAGCACCGTGTTTTCAGTCTTCCAACGGCATATTGAGGCACAGTTTGCTTCATTGTAGAGACAGCAACTGAGATGTTGTTTGTCTCATTTAGTATAATTTGGGTCCCTCCTTCTCTGGAGAAGCAAACAGCAGGGGGGAAATGCACCATAAGGATGTAAGCTCATATAGTTGTCATGTGTAGTGAAACAATCTGTGTCTTCTCAACAGTCCAGAGTTCCTGGGAGTGAGTGTGAGTGCCCCTGAACTTTGCCTTCCCAGTGTGCTGGGTGCCCAGCAATGGTAATGAGATGAAAGCTGGCAGAGAATAAATGGCTTTTTTCCATTTACTTGATTGAAAGCTTCAGCAGGCACACAATAGAGACAGAGTTCCCTTTGCACAGTTTAACTAGGTTAAAGAAAGTGGCCAAGATGGATCAGAGCACGGCCAGGGTTTCCGGTGGTCTTCCCGAGGCACTTCAGGCATGGCTGTCCCAGGCTGTGCTGGGGGTTTTGTTCTGAGTGCTCTGGCATCTGCCTGGCTTCCAGGTGTTTATGTTTTGCTCTCTTCATTGAGGTTGCATTTAGAAATTTGGGGGTTACTGGCACAAGATTGTCCTTTGGTTCCAGCATATTTGGAAACGCACCACAGACCCTTGTGAATGGCTCGGCTGGACACTGCCTGTTTTGGGAATCTTCATCCAGGAAACATCCAGGGATGTTTGTTCAGATGTGCCAAAAGCTGAGGGTGTGGGGTTTGGGTTTATTTTGTTTTGTTTTCCGTACAGAGATGTTTACTATTACAAGGGATGTATTCCCAAGAGGATATTTATTTAGTGTCAAACCTTCATCCAGCATGTTTTTTCAGAATAGATTGGTGGAAGGGGTTTAACACAAGCCATTTGGATTTTGGACAGATAGTCACTTTTGGATGTTTCAGGTGTCCAAAAACCATTGAGGTTGTATGCTACTGAGTAGCTTAACTGAAATAGGAGAAGCAGTTTCAATTTACACCAGCTCAGACAAATACTTGGAGCACCCAGTCACAAACAGGATTTTTTTCTCCCCCCTAATGTTGTGTTTCACTTCAGTATGGTCTAGAGGTGTTCACTGAGGGTTTTAAATGTTGTATGTTGTCTTCCTAAATGAGTTCACTTTAGGTTAAAGAAAAATCTTACTTCAATTTCTGTTCATGAAACAAGAGAGATTTCCCATTTTCCATGTGGTGTAGCAGGCATATGAGTTCAGTATTTCAGACCAAGCTGCACAGTTTTACATTCTTAGAATTTTCCACTCTCTTCTTGGTTTTATTTACAAGACTAAAGTTTGTAGCAGACTTTTCATGCATGCCCACCCATGTCGCAGATTCTTCTACCCTTTCATTTCTCCACTTGTCATTTATCCTTTGCAATATTTAATTATATTTTGACATGTTGTACATTAACTTCTAAAAATATGTGAGTGTGTCTTCTGCTGAAGTTTTCTAGATAATCTGCTGCTTTACTCTAACTGGACTTGTTTGCAAGAGCTGTACATACTGGCCTCTGAGCTCAAACCCATGTTCACTGGGAATTTTAAAGGGGACCTTCCTCTGGCACTGCTGTGAGACAAATCTAGAAGTCATGGACACAGGCAGGATGAGGCACGTGTATCTTAAGCTGAATATACCAGCGCACATCTGTCAGAGCCCTGTGCTTTTTATGATGCTTGGGTTTCAAAATCAAAGTACAGAGGAGCGCAGAAACACCAAATTCTGTTGCTGTACAGCCTTGAACTTTGTTCCTGTGCATTCTGGTGCACTTGGAATAGTACTTTGCCATGTCCTTCTGATAAATCCCTGACTCATTCCAAGCAAAGGGGGAAATGAATGGGAAGAGGATTTAAAGTTGCACAGACTGTGGCAATTTCATGTTTCAGAGCAAAACCAAACATTCTAGTTAAACCTAGCATTCTCAGCTGTAGATGTATATGTTTTTCTGTCTAACAGCTGAGGTAATGTAAAAGCATGCTAAAAATTGGTTATGTTCCTTCAGTTCAGAATGAAGTTTAAGCTGAACTAAACCATGTCCTTCATTCCTTTACCTCCTCAACTCTGTACCAGCATAGTTAGTGTAACCAGGAATGAATTTGTGCAGGGAATTGAACAAAGTTAAAGGTAATAGGGGAGGAAAAAACGTTTAATATAGCCCAGATTAGCGTGGTCATTGTGATGTTTGTTGAGGGCTGACACAGCAGGTAATGAGAGATGTGTGGGGAATGGAAATGTCTAAAATTCCAACCTTGTATGAGGTTTGTCACTGAAGAGCTCTCCCCTTGTCCCATTCCTCATTGCTATTTAACAGCTTTAGTTCACAGTGGTACTTAGTGTTCTGGAAATCACGTTGTGAGCGTCCATGTTTTAGTTAGATGTGGTAATTTCCTATTCTTTCAATTCTGTTGTGTGGCAGAAGATATTTACATGGGTTAACCTGTCTGTAAATAAAATGGGTATTTGCAGTGCAAGGAAAAGCTTCCAGATGCAGAGAAAATATTAAGTAATTTTTTTCCCGTATTTTTTCCCCAGAAGTCAAAGAGCAGTCTGCAGAAGAGGATGCCCAGACAGAAGTGGAGAGCACCAAGCAGCTAACACCAGTCCTTCAGCACTCCGTGTCCGAGGAGTCCACGAGCTCCACGGCCTCTGTGGGGGTGGAAGCCAAAACCAGGTGAGTGAGACAGCGAGGAGGAGGTGGCTGCTGAGTCAGGGGCAGGGCTGGGGCTGGGGCTCTGGGGTGCAGAGTGCTCGGGGCACAGGGCTGGGACTCGCTGCTGCTGCTGCTTTGAAGTGCCTGGGACTGGTGCCTTAATTGGTGTATGGGGAGATCAAGGTGAAAAGCATGTTCGTGAGTGCTGTCCTCAAACTGCTCTGGGAAACCCTTGAGTTACAGCATATTAGCTGGGTAAATTAAAGGAGGCATAAGTGATAGGAGATAAAATGTGATTATTGAAGCTTTCCTGCTGTGTAGGAAATTGTGTATTAGCAAATTTATATAAAGTGGGTTTTTTTGATGTTTCAGCTTGTATGAGTGTATTTGCAGGAACAAAGTAAAGTACAGTAATTTCATGATTATAAGCCGCACCTTTTTCATTGAAGAATCCAGCCTACCCCAATAGTGCAGCTTATATTCAGGTGCGGCTTATCTATGGACAAATCCCAGCGAAATGCCAACCCGCACGTTAGAGCCAGACGGAGAGGGCGCCTGGGGCTGCCTTTAAAGGCTTCTCTGGTCTATGAAAACTGTTTGCAACTTGAGCACCTGACACCAAACCCACCCTGGCATGATTCTGTTACTAATTTGTTACTTTGTTACATATGGAGCCTCGCTTTTTAAAAAAAAAAAAAAAAAAGGTGCGGCTTATAATCAGGTGCGGCTTATAATTGTGAAATTACTGTAAATCTCTTATTGTATCTACTGTGCTCTTCCTTGTTTTGATATTTATAACAGAGAAAAGAATGTTTGTATTTTTTTAACTTGTTATTAATACAAATTAGCCTAAAAGCTAAAAGCAGTGAAAGTATTAATTATGTTATATGAGGGAAACCAGAACACGCTGTCTGTGATTACTGTTGAAATGGTGTCACACAATTCTAGCAGAGCTTCTCTGGTGAAGCTCTGATAACAGTTTCTAACCCAGTAGCAGGTCTCTCCTGCTGCAGAAGGTGCTATTACCAACTACCAGACAGTTACAGGTATAATTATATTTTGACAGACTTGGAGAGAACTGTCGTCATCATGTTTCTGCCTCCTAATCCAACACAGAGCATATTTTCCATGCACAAAAAATTACTTAATCTACTTGATGCATACATAATTTTCATGTTTTACATGCTCACAAACTTCTTAGATTGAGAGCCACTTCCCTTCTTAGAGAAAATTCAGTTAAATAGTTCTTGTGCATATACCTGAGTGAAATATGTAAAAATTTCTGTTCTCAATGGAATTTTCCAAGACTGAGATTAAATTGCACTAAATATGTAGAACAACTTGAACTGAGCAGCTGCTTTGCTTCATTATTTGACCCTGGTTTGGATCATTTGCAAAAATTTTAGTGATGTTTCATCTGCTCTCTGTTCTTCTCAAGGTTACTTTCATACTGTTTTCATGAATACTTGATTAGAGCACTTTCTATAGCCATAGACTTGTTTCTTACAAGCTAGTCAACTGTCTTCTGAAAAAATTTTGGCCTGGTTCTGAGCCAGCCCTTATTTGCCCTCAACTTATTCTTCCTTCCAACTGAAAGTGTTGACTTTGATCAGTCAGGATGGAATGGCTATTATGTACTCATTGCTTTGGCTGATCAAAGCATTAAAAAGCTGAGTACTATTAATTTTTAATTGCAATAATAGTGATCAGACTCTGACATTTTGGGAAGAAATGTATTGAGGAGATAGGAAACTGAGGATTTCTCTGACCACAGGTAATCTTGATTTCAAACTCAGATGCAGAGTGGAGGTTAGTTGCAGAAGTCATTGATATCCTCATAACAGTGGAAAAACCCCAGATGTCAGGGTTTCTGTGGAAGTGAGTCTTGAAAAAAGCCTCTTCTGGTCTGTGACTTTAGATCAATCATTCGTGTCATTGTCTGTGTAGTGCTGGCATTGTTATTGTGTCATGGAGGGGTTGAAGGACTGAGCTCTGGGGTCCTTGACTCTTTTCTTAGGAGGAAATACACTGTGTGAAATAACAGACCCTGCTAATGGTTGTGTAATGATCAGAGGAAATGTATCAAGATTTAGGATCAAGTGTGACTCTGCAGTGCCTTAACCCTGTAACTTGGGGAAGTAGTTATAAAGCTGATTTCCAAATAATTCATACTCATCAGCTTCGTCTCTTTCTTGGTAAGCTTTTCTGTTTTATAATGTAAGTAACTTCCACTTTCTAATAGAACGGAAAGGTTTGTATATTTAAAAATAGCTTTAGGTATGTGAGACATAGGAGAATTATGAGGACATATCATAACAGACAAAGCAGAAGTCACCTAGAAGACAGGAAAGAATCCAAGCCTCCACGAGAAGTAGGTATAGGTGTAGGTGGAGCTACTTTTGCATTGCTTTTTTCGGTGTTAAATAATTCTGTGTTTCTGTCTTTAGTAGTGAAGATAAAGGAATTAGAGAAGCACAGGACACAGGGCATGGAATAAAGTTTTTTCCATGAAAAAATGAAAGAATTTGCTACTGAAAAACAGTGATTTTAACATAGTAGGACCTGTCAAAACTGGGATGGGGATTGCAGTAGCTGAGAGATCAGCCAGAGCTTGGCTGGTGTGGTATTTTTCTCTGGATCTGTCCTGAGACTGTGGCTAAATAAAAACATTCAGGAGAAAGGTGAGAGAGCTGGTGAATTTTGGGACCTCCCTGAGGTGGGATATGGGAAGCCAAAAGAACTACTGATAGCAAGTGGGCTTGGGGCAGGGAATTAAACAACAGATTCGGGATTAGTGCTGAGAAAGCAATGTGTTAAAACCCCTTTGAAATAAAGAGAGTCTGAGCCATACTGGGGTAGCGAAGCTGAAAGGGGGTGAGGCGTGTGCTTGAAAGGAGTGAGTGAATTATTGACCACGTGGGGAGGGGCAATAACATCAAGCAGAGATAAACTCCCAAGCCTGGCAGTGGCAGGAGTAACACTGCCAGCTCCTATATATCACCAGTGTCATGGGTTTTGGAGCCTTTTCCTTTTGGTTGTTCCCTTTTTTCTTTTTATAAGCCTTGTGAGAAGCTTCTGTCAGCCTGGGACTTATGGCTGAGTGGAATCCAGCTTCTTGGAAAGGAATCTGCTGCCTTGGTTAGTGCTGCCTGCAGAGAGCAGGGGAAGTGCAGCCCTTGGGGAAGGCAGGGAGCCAGGAGCCGGCTGCGACTCAGAGCAGAGCCCACTTCCACCTTCCTCCTCTGTTTCCCACATTGGCAACCCCGGGCATTAAAAGCTAACGAGAATGGCCTAGAAACACAATTTCATAGAAGAACAAAACACCTTTTGATTCATTTTACTTTCTGTCTGCTCTCAGAGACTGGGAATCGCATTAATTGCATGTTTTTGGTCCTATTTGCCATAATCGTGAAGACAGAACATTCTTAAATAACTGGAAGCTGAGGTTTTCACACAGCTCTTTTTGATTTTGGTGCTTTGGCTGCTTAAATATCTGCTCTTGTGAGATTGTTGCTAAAACTATGAAAAAAAACCAAAACCAAAGAACTGGCAAAACACCTTCCTGCTTTCTTGCTTCACTTGTAATTGGACAAAGCATGTAATTTTCATTCCAGACCAATTGCGCCATTCTCTGTTATTTTGCTGCTGCTGCTGCTAAGCTGAAATCTGGAGTGTGGAGATGGAGGGCTTGGGTGCTTTATTCTGTCTAAAAGAAGCGGTTGGTGAACATCTGTAGATTGTGTGAACAGAGAAAATAGTGAAAAAGTAGCAGTGATCTTCTTTATCTTTGTTCCTTTTTCTTTTTTTAAATAATCTTAAAGCATATTATAAAATTTGTAACACTCAGAGCAGCACTAAGTGGAAAAAGAAATTGTGGAGTAGCTGAGAGTAGACAGTCTGGACAGAATAATATTGCAGTGATGGAAGGAAAAGCTAGATCTCTAGGCAGGAGGAAGTTAGGTAAAAGATTTCATATTAAATTATGTTCAAAAATTTGTTGTAAAGTTGTCAAGTCAAGCATGTGTTTTGAGGCGATACCAATATTAAGATTAGTTTTGATTATTTCTTTTCATGAACATGTGCTCTGATACAGTTTGTAGCTTTGCATGAATGCTTTCTCCAAGAATTGTTTCTGCAGAGAATGAGCCTGATGCATGACACAGGGCATTTGTAGTCATCGCAGAGTTTCAACTTCACATTTCCAGCTCTAGATCTATATAACCATTTGTGGGATCTTCCTCTAAAGCCAGTGATTTACATCTGGAAAGAGGACATAGCATTCCTTTGTCTTCCAAAGTGAAATTCTACTTCAGCATTATATTAATGACCAGTCTAACCCAGAGTGAAATTACTGATTTGGCTAGCAGGGCACAACTAAAGACTAAGACCACACACTGAAAAATGAGAAAAAAGTTAAATATTTACTGTTTTTCCATCCTGTTTGTTCATGTATTATTAGGGAAATGGTCTCAAGAAGAATTCTGTGACGAATCATTGTTAAAGCAACTTTTCCTTGGCTTTATAGGGCAGGAAGGGACCTTTGGAACTCATCTAGTTGACCCCCTTTTCAAGGCAGTTATCTACAGCTGTCATTCCTGACACAAGCTTACATAAACTGCTCTTAAATCTTCCAGTAATAAAAACTCCATATCTTCCCTAAACAGTCCCTTCCAGTCTCTTTGTTTTTACTGTTGGAACCACTTTCCTCACATCTAACCCACACTCTTCTCATTCTGGGTTTATTCCATTACTACTCGTACCATCTGCCAAGGATAATGGAGGACAGCTTTGTGCAAAAGTCTCTCATTTATTTACCCAGCATGCTTTACCTCGTAGCAGAAATCCCAAATTTGTTCCTACTTTCTTTGTAGATGATGTTTTCTTGAGCTCAGATCCTTCTTGCTGGTTTGAGTTTTCTCCAGATGGTCTGTGTCTTTCTCAGAGCACAGAAGGCGTGTCACACAAATGGGGCCAAAGAAGGGTTTCACAGGCAGCCAAAATCCTGCCTTGTGCTTAGGCTGAACAATTGCCATTGTGGCCATAATGTGTTTAATGCTCTCATGTAGAACTTGTGCCTCATGGGATTTGACACCATAGTCAATGACATTCATGGCTGGGCCTTTAAGTTGCACAGACCTTTGTTTCATGATTTAATCTGTTCTTTAGGAGGGTCCAAACACAGAAGCCATGAAATATCTCCTGCCCAGTGAGAGCAGGTGCTCAAAGGTGGTCCAGGTTTTCTGGAGTCCCACTGTCAGCCTCTCACAGATGTTCTTAGGCAGTTTTTCTGTCTCATCCCCATCCTAAGGCTGCTTGTCTTCACCTGGGTCTGCCCTGCTGACCCTTACCCATCCTGGATTGGTAAGCAGCATGATGAGCACTGGCAGGTCAGGTCTGATGCCTGGACAAGTTTTCTGTCCTCTGGGAGACTGCAGTCAGAGAGACAGAAGCAGCCCATGGCTGGCAGTCTGTCAGGCCATGCTGAAGGGCTGGGGCAGTGCTCATTACAGCGTGGGATGCCTGCTTTGGCAGGGACTGCACGGATAAAGGATAATCACAGACAGTGAGAATAGTCTGGAGTCTTCCAGTGTTGAGTGAATATAGTGTTTTCTCTCATTTCCTCCAAATATCATCTCTTCCATTTGTTTTTTGTTGGTTTTTTTTGTTTTTGTTTTTGTTTGTTTTTTCCTTCAGCTTTCTTTGCCAGCCTCTTTTAATGTTGTTGACTGCTCATATTCCCATTCTCTTTGCTAATTTGAAACTGTTCATCAGTTTTAATTGTTGTTTCAGGGTTCACTTAGTTGAGGTTTACTCTTCTTTGTCTTTTGGCCTGATGTGCAGTTTCCTTCCATCCATTTCCAGTGGATTCTAGACAGGAGTTTGTTACAGGTATTTCTTCTCACCCCTTTATCCATACTCTTGTTCATTGCTTTGTCAGCTGTGATTGTTTTCTTCTTGCTTCCTTTGGCTGGCTGTGTGATCAGTGTTATTTCCTAGAGTTAACAGTCCCATTTCTCCAGCACCTTCCATTTCCCTCACACAGCAAACTCTGTGTTGTGTCCTGCATTCCTTCCTTGGTTCCATACCAAAGCTGATGGAAAGTACAAGCAATTAAAATGGTAAAATCTGGACTTGCAGCACCCCAGAGCTGTAGTTGCAGAGGTGATCCCTGTGAGAGTCTCTGACCTTTGCCAGAAGCATGTTCATTCACAGAGAATGGATGGTGCAGATGGAGTCTACTTTCACAGAGGGGCTGCGAGAGATTGAATGTGCTTAGTGAAGAGAAAATCTTTGTGCTCCTAGCTTCAGTGTGCTAAAGCTCTTCTGAAGCACATGGGCTCTGCTTGGTGAAGATAGAAGAAGCATTTAGAGAAATGAGTTTGGATTAATTTTCATAGGGTTACAAAAAGTCTGTCTGTAACTTCAGAAATTAATATAGTGAAACTTAAAATGTCTCACAGAACAACAGAAGGGTTGATCAAAGATCTGAAGTAGGTTCCAGTTAAACAATTCAGGACTCTTCAGTCTGGAAAAGATGTTGGAGAAGGAAGATAAGAAGCTTCAGAATCATAGACGGAGTGGGGAAGGTGGCTGTATCCTGACTGTTCAGTTTCTTTTGATGCAAGAAACTGAGGGTCTTCAAGTGAAACTTCTAAGGGTTAGGTACAAAATAAAAGGAGGTGCTTCTTTGTACAGCCGGGAGTTGCCTACAGTGACATCCTTGCCAAAGGATGTGGCTTGCTGAAACTTGAGGTGTGGTCAAGAGCAGACTGGGCAAGTTCATGAGACAGAAACTGAGAATGAGCGTACAGGAATCACAGTTGACACAGTTGACATGGTGGGGGGAATGGATGCCATGTCTGCCTCCTCTTTAATGTCCCTATGCCTCTGCTTACCCTGCTTAGATGAAGCTTTCTTGAAAAGGTGCTGTTTAAAGCCAGCTTGCTAAATGGTAAATCTCAGTAAATTTCAGTATTTTTATGAAGTTGCCTCCAAGAGAGGCTGGTACCTGTGTGTGAGTTGGGTGTGACTGTGGCTGCCCCATCCCTGGAAGTGTTCAAGGCCAGGCTGGATGGGGCTTGGAGCAGCCTGTTGCTGTGGAAGTTGTCCCTGCCCTGGCAGGAGAGCTGGAACTGGATCATGTTTAAGGTCCCTCCAACCCAAACCATTCTGTACATTATGTTTTAATTACCAAGAGACAGAATTCGGCTTACACAGACAGCACTTTCTGAGCACAGATGCCTACTGAAAGTTGAAGCTACAGGACTTATTCTTTGACTTTTATCCCTCAGAGGTGAAGATAACTCTCAGAATTGCATGATTTGCCACTTTTCAGGTACAGTCAATTGCATTCTGTAGGGGATTGTTATTTGAGAGTACAAGTCACTTCACATGGACCTTAAGGAACTATCTAGAGGGCCTTAGATTACATCTCTAAATTCACTTTTTTCAGCACTGGCATTCTCGTAACCCCTCTTGCATCTAGGGTGTTAAACCCTAACTGAACTTTAAATACTTGTTTAAATTAAAGCTGACACAATTTGGGGTGAATAAGAATGTATTTTCTAAATTAAAAAAATATCAGTAAGATATGTTGTTTTGGTTGTGTTTGGAGGCAATGTTTTCTTTGTTTCAAATGAGAAAAGTATCATTAAGTTGATTATATGGCTGTAGAACTCCAGCTGTGCTCTTTGAAGAAACTGGAAAGCAGTTATTTTCTAATGCAGTTTAATTGCTTTGTATAAACTTTTAAAATTCTTCACCTGAAGTTCATATGAACTCTGTCCCGACTAATTTTTTTTTAAAAAGAATTATACTGCATAAGTTAAATACTTATTTCAAACCCAAATCTCTACAATAGTGTCAAACCACAATTTCAGGTTGTTCTGTGATTCTGTTGCCTATTAGAAGGAGATTGTGTGTCGAATGCTTAAATACAACTTTTAGTTTTTACTTCTTTCTCTTTGTGGTGTCTCCATTTGCCCTTTCCATCCTTGTCTGTCCTTAGTTTCCTTCACTCAGAAGGGTGATTTGTTGGGTTGTTCATCCTGTATCAATATGAGGTGCTTATGTATCACCGAATGAGGTTTTCTTTCAAGCTTTGTTATTATTGATGCCCAGATATTTACAGAATAATTAGATGATGCTGAAAAGCTCCATCTGAATCTGAGTTTCAGAGTAACTTTACCTGTGTGAATATCTCACATATATTTGAACTCACACTGATGCAGATCCCCAGTGTTGTTTCAAGTCAGAAATGGTATTTTCTTTCCTTCACTTAAAATGCGGCTTGCAGGTATTGATTTGAATTTACATAAATGATAAAATGGTGGATCTTTAGTAAGGAGAAGAACATTTTATTTTTTAAATAACAACCTAAAATGAGAGCAAAGTATTTTGTGTGTTAGCACAACTTGGCAGAGCTAAATAAATAGTAGGTCCCCTATAGCATTTAATTTATCCTTTCAGCACATGTTGAAACTACTAACAGGGTTAGGTGGAAGAAGAATTCTCAGGGCCAATTCTCATTAGTCTGGTTTGGTAATTAGTACAAACTATCCTCTGAAGTTCTGTTTTGCTCCCAAATACTCCATTTCACTGTGTTGAAAAATAGATGTTAAAAACACTGTAAATTTCTGTAACGAGTAGTGTGTGAAAAAGACATCCTGAAGGCATTTCCAGGCATTGAGGAAAATGATTGCATAAATCCTTTAAAAACAAATTTGTAGCAAAAGTCACGTGATAGCCTCTTCACTTTCTTTTTCAACCCAAACCATGTGTGAAAGAGATCTTTATGCTTTCCAAGTTGGGTTTCTTTATAACTTTAGAGCAATTGTTACCATGGCAAATGGCAGTAGTGATCATGTCCAACTCAGTGTTCAATGTTGAGGCAATGGCTATAGCTAGTGAATCTCACTGGAATTGCCATACTTCGCATTTTCTCAAATATAATCCATTGTTTTTTTCCTGTTTAAACCTGGTTTTAGTGTGATTAATTGGAAAAGGTGAATGCATAGCAAAATTCCTTTGGTAATACCAGTCACACAGTAGGCTGGGAGGGATTTTAGAGATGTTACAAGGATGAACTGAATCCAAGAGTTTGAATTTCTCCTGCTGTTGACATCCTCCCTTTATCTCCATGTGATGCTTGGATTCCCCTGTGTGGGCTCTCCTGAAAGAAATGCACCTTTAGCACCTCTCTACAGAACAGACAGCTGCAGGATTTCCTTTAACCTGCCACCCTCACCATTGAGTACTGAAAGGCTTGGATAACTTCAAGCATCTCACTGACAGACATGCTCAGCATAGGCCACTTGCTGTCTTGCTTGGTGTTCAGCTGTATGGGGAGCCCTGGAGACATGGAAGGAAATTGTTCCTGTGAGAACGAGGAAGGAAGATTTATTCCCCCAGCTGTGTATGTGGAGGTGTGGGGACATGGCAGTGCTCCATATCACTGCAGCTTGTGGTGCATTCTACTCACGTGGAAAACAAGCAGGAGAGTGGGAGTGAGATAGTGTTGAGGGTCACACAACCTCCCCTGGACACCTCTGAAGATTTCCATCCAGAAGCTGCACAGTGATCATGTGGGCACGAGTGCACATCTGTGAGATACGGGCCACAGCAGAAACAAAACATGTTTGCATGAACCAGTCTGCACATCTGCTTGTTATCAAGGAGCCTTGGCTGACGCAGGATTACCCAGTGCCATTTCCCAGCTCAGAAGGATCCAGGAGGGGCTTCTCCTGGAAGTACAACTACTGGTGTTGATAATTCTGATGCTAGGGCTTAATTCTGTTTAAAAAATAACTTTTAGGGACTCTCAGTTTTACCTTAATTCTCTGACTGAGTATTTGCAAGCAAACCAGATGTTTCTCCTCCTCTGGTTGTGGTTTAATATTGTGCAATTAGTTGCCCAATACTGCATGTGTTGAAATGAAGTTGTTTCAGTGGGAAAGTCTGTGTTTTAGGATGAGTCCTTATGACTGTCATCAGTCAAGTAGAGGAAATAGCGACTGGTCTCCCTACCTTCAGGATTAAGTGGCTGCAGGGCATTTTGTTATCCTTTGCCAGGATGTGGACAGGGGAGGATTATAGCACTTCAGATTGTGTCAGGGGGTTGAGTAAATTCTGCGTGAGGAAGAGACACTGACCTGATGAAATGAGAACCTGTAGAAGAGAATGTCTGTGAAAGAGTGATGGGATCAACATGTTTCTTGTTAGAAAGGGCATCCTTCAAACAAGATCCAAGTCTGGGTCTCCTCCCATAGCTCAATGGGAACAGACATTAGCTTCAGACATTACTAGCTTTTCTGCCTCTTAACTGCATCTCCAAGACCCAGTATGTCTGGTTCATTCTGAACACAGTTTTTCCTCAGTGTTATGTATTAAAATTTCTGTGCATTCAAATCTGTGAAATCCCGTGGGATGAGATGAGGTATAGGAACACCTATAAACCACCTCTGGATCTTTAAACTTCTACAAGAAAGTAGCATTTGTCATGGGAAAATCTGTAATTTAAGTTGAAGTTACAGATAATTATGAACTTACATTTTGGGTTGGAACACCCAAGATACATCTTAAATGGAGTACTGATGAGCTTCTTTCTTTTTTCTTAGTAGCTTATAAAAAGATTTGTGACACACGTCTCTTGCTTTTTATCCCATTTTGAATTATCCTGTTCTTAAAATATGTTAATTATGATAACAGATCTAGGGATTGATCTTAAGATTTGCCAGTATCTCTATTTCGTTATCTTCAGTATGAGAGCTCTTCTTCCATCACAGATTTAGATCCTCTAATTGCATATTGACATATGGAAAGGAGATTTGTAAGTACTTTCTGCAGTCCTCAGATGATAGCAAAAAATCTCTACCTTCTGCCCATACAGACATAACTTAAAATATTTACAGAGCACTTAAAGCTAAAAGGCTAACGTGATGGAACTGGCCACTTTGTAGGGCCTGACAAGGCAGCAGCTGTGGTGTGCCAGGAGGCAGAGGAGCGTGGCTTTCCTGCAGAGGGTCTCTGCAGCACCCCAGCAGAGGCTGGGAGTTCACTGCACTGAGTGTTTGTGCCTATCTGGCTGTGGCTGCAGCTGAATCCCCTGTGCTTACCCCCCTGGATAGTGTGAAACCTTTTTTTCCCCTTTGTATAATCTCTCCCCTCTATCTCAGCCCCACAGTGCTCTGGGCACGTTCTGCTGCTCCTGTCTTTAACTTCTGCATCCATGTACTCCCAGGCTCCAGTGAAGGCTCCCCCAGCCCCCTCCCCGTGGTGAGCACTCAGTTCAGCTGCGTTCCCCAGCTCTGCTGAAGCAGGAGCAGTAGCACAAACCATATGATACTTGACAGCTTCACAGCTGTCCGCACCACGCTGCAGAGTAGCTGTGAAACTCACTGCTCCTGTTGTTTCACTCCACTCTGCCTGCAGAAAGCTACTGCTGGAAGTTGTGATGCTGGAGCTGCCTTACAGGCTCCAGAAATACCAGCTTTACTCCTGGATGCCTTTTCAATACCACTTGAAAAGTTAGTTTACTTTTTTCTTAATTACTGTTTCATATTTCTCTTTTATAGACCGTAACATTATTGCATATTTGCTATGACTCCACTTTAAAGAGCTTTGTTTATTTGTTTGTAATTATCCTCAACTCTTTTAATGAGCAGTGATAGTCTGTCCTAACAGGATGTATGAATAATTATTTATTCCACTGTGGATAATCTTGTGTTTGTAACTAGTGTAATTTATATACCGTGGTGTTGTCTGTTTAAATCTCTTAAGTCTCCTCACAAGTCTCTCTAGTCTCAACCAGCATAAATAGCTTTGCTTTCCCTGCTTAGGAACTCTGCCTGTGAGGCCAGATCAGGTTACACTGGCAATCCAGTGGTTACAGTCACTGACAGACAAATAATAGTCTATTTGTTGCTCTATCACACTGAAAGCCAGCTATAAAGTAGACGTACCTACTGTTCAGTGTAACTATTCATTTTCCACTGCTCTCATACTACCTTTATCTGTATTTTCTTTGGACTTTTTTTGTCTTCTGATATATTTTTCTAAAGATTTCTGGAACGTGTCAGACATTTGCCATCAGCTCCGGGGGTTGTGCTGGCTCATGCTGGTTGTGTGTTGAGGCAGATCAGTGAGGGATGTGCAGCCAAGGCCACCAGATGAGGACAAATGTTTCCTAACAGCATCACAGAAGGTGTAATTTCAGTATCATGAATGGAACTTACTTTATCTGCCCAGCAGAGCCTGCATGTTCCCAGTGGTCCATCTGCCTTAATGAAAGTGCAGTCCTTCCTATCAACCATAGATAAAAGCATTTGGCTTCATTCTGGTCTTCATTTTGGACTCATGATATGCTTCTCCCTTCCTTAGCATCTGACTGTCTGGTATTACCAGTAGTACTAGATCAATTCAAGTTTCTTTCTTCTTTTTCTTTCTTCCTATTGTTGCTCTCTGATGAGAGCAAAAGGAGCCATCCTAGAGTATGATAAACGAAATCTCAGCAGCTTTGCTGGATTCTCTTCAGATCTGGAACGTTCCTTTTCCACTTCCACTTTTTTTCTCCAGACTGAAAAGCACAGGAGGCTTTATTTTCCCTCCAGAATTTAGTAAATATTTTGCAGCAGTTTAGCCTTAAGGTTTTCTCTTCCTCCCACTTCACTTCCCTCCTTTCACTCATACAGCACAGAGTGTCCCAAATCCAAATGTGCCACCTTGGAGATGCACTGAAATCTATTTAAATGCCATCCAGGCATAACCAAGCCTCTATCCAAGTGCCTGATTCCCTGAGGCATCTTTCTGGGGTCTTTGGGGCATAAATACGAAGAAAACAGAGTTGCTCATTTAGGCATTAAAAAAAAGTGTTAAATGGCCTTCCTTTAATGCAAACTGCATTAGTTGCAGAAGTTCACATTTTAAGTTTGTGGGTATGTTTATTATAGAGATATTTTTCAGTAGCTTCCATATGATGTGACACAAGGAGTGCTGTCAGAGCTGTCATTTCAATCCTGTCGCTATGTTGTGCATGTTAAAACATAATTGCAAATGGTACAGGGTATTGCAGTGGTCACAGTTCTGTAAATACAAAATTCCTCCAGTAACACTTTTAGACATTATTTTGGTTTTAAATATTGAAGTAAATGAGGATGGTTGGATTTGTGTATGTGGTGTGCTCTGGCATGTGCGACTGTAGCCATTGCTGTGATTTTCTCATTATTCCATTTTTAGATGGAATAATGTTAGTAAGCCTTTTAGTGTGTAGTATTTATACACTGTGTTACAGATAAGCTGTAGGTGCTTCTAGAAAGGTGTATATGTTGTAATGTTCTATGTGTTCTGTAAAATTTTGGTGCCTTTTAGCAGGCATGTGTCTAGACACACAGAATTTTGAAAATTCTAATAATTTGAATATAACGTGGACTTTTTTGTTTGCTTTGTTAATCAGGCACTTCTGTGAACATAAAAAAGTTCTTTTAATGTAACTGTTAATTAGCTGGAAATAGTGTTTCTGAATGATGAATTCTGATACCTGATGGCACGTGGGAGCTTTTATTGTCTTATTATAAAGGGTTAAATTGGCATGAAATTTGCTCTTTGATGGGGCATCCTCTGCTGGTTTTCCCCCCAATAAAGAAGTAATGATCTTCCCTTTTACAGCGAACAACTCTGCGCCTTTTGTTACTGTGGAGAACGGAGCTCATTAGGACAAGGAGATTTAAAACAATTCAGTCCCACTCCTGGGTATGTTATCCCATGGAAAAACCAGCCTTTAAATAAGAGTGAAGCCAGCGACAGCACGGATGGAGCTTGTGAGAGAACTCCAAGGCAAAACTCAGTGCCACGCAAACAGAGAGGCCAGAAGAAGTAAGTCTGTCCTACAGTAAATATGTTGATTTTTTTATTTTGCATGGAATTCAGGAAGGATCTTTACTGGTTCTGTACTACAACAGGCAACTAACTTGTATTAGTGTGAATGTGGGTTTTTAATATTAATAAATATTCGTAAGGAAAATCAACATGTACAAAAAACTAGCTGAAATCAGAATACTAGAGCAACCAACACGTGAGTGATATAGAAGTGGTTGTCTCTTACGCCTTTTAAAAATGGGTTTGTTTCTTCCCCAAGTGAGAATCTTCACTCTGGAAGAACAGAAAAGAGACATAGCTACTGTAAAGCACAGATCTACTTACAATGCTAAAGTGAAAGCACACACAAAGGGTGGAAGAAGACAGACTTCTGACCCTGTGTGTGTTGTGTGGCTTGGAATAATGGACAGCCTCTGATTAGAGCCTGGTTAGAGCCTCTCCTCTCACCTTCCAGCGCTGCCTCTCTCCCTGGTGCCAGTGTTGTTGAGGGCACACAGCAGTGGCTCCTGCCCTGCAGGAGTGGGGTTTGCTGGCAGCTCTCCCAGACAGAGGTGTTTGGTCATGGTCCCCATGCTGTCAGTGGCTGTGAGACATGGCAGGGGCATAGCTGGCCCTGCAGCAGAGGCTGCTCAGTGCATGGTTGGCACTGGGATGGGACTGCTCAGGGCCACATCTTTATGGACACAGGGATCCTGTCACTGGGGACTTGTGATGGCTTGGGTTCATTCATGGTTGAATGGCAGATCACTCAGTGCTGTCTGCATGACAGAGGGGCTGCAACCCCAGAGAAACATGAAAGGAGCCACTGGTGATGCAG
>VRYO01002734.1:6363785-6497917 GCA_009812075.1 Sialia sialis | reverse complement strand
GTACAGAATGGTACGGGACTGAGGGCGGTGCAGCGTCAAGGGTTGTATGGGTGATGTGGATTGGTGATGCAGAGTTGAGGGCAGCGTGGGGCATAGGGCAAGTCAGTAATGTCGGGTGGTGATGCCATACAGTGATGCAGGGTGGTGAGCTAGTGCTGAGGGCCGAGCAACGATGAGGGGTCAAGGGTGGGATGGTGATCCGGGATCACAGGCAGTGCAACGCGGTGGTGATGTGGGGCAGGAATGCAGGGCTGAGGGTGGTGGTGATGATGCGGAGTGACGGGCGGTGTGGGGCACAGACCAGGCACTGGAGATTGGCTCTGGGAATTGGGGAACTGGCTCTGGATGTTGGCTCTGGGCATTGGGGATTGGCTCCCAGCACTGAGGGATTGGCTCTGGGCATTGGGGGACTGGCTCTGGGTGTTGGGGGTTGGCTCTGGGCATTGGGGGACTGGCTCTGGGTGTTGGGGGTTGGCTCTGGGCATTGGGGGACTGGCTCTGGGTGTTGAGGGTTGGCTCTGGGCATTGGGGATTGGCTCCGGGCTCGTCCCGGCCAGGGAGGAAGGCAGCTGCCGGCTCTACCAAACTCTCTGAGTCAAACCTGCCCAGGGATGTGCTGCTGCTGCAGAAGCTGCTCAGTGTTCCACACTCACTGAGGCTGCTTGGGTGCATGTTGTATGTTTTTGTCACCTTGTTGGTGGTGGAAAAGTGATGCTGATATAGAAAAGTGGCTTTTCTTAAAGGTAGTAAAAGTGACACCCTTGCCTCAGGCTGTATTCTATAGGTATATGAAATACTATTTTCAGAGAAGTCCATCAAAAGTGTTTCTGTGCAGGGCAAGGTTGCAGTGTACATTGAGCAGTTCTGTAAATGGATTGGTTTGATGTTGTGAGAAAGCTTTTTTATACAGAAAGATGCCTTGTCAGTTGGCATTTAGGTTTTCTCAAAGATCCATTTAGCTTTGGTTTTGTGAGTAGCAGTTTGGTGTTAGAGGAGGCTCCACTGGCACAGGCTACCCAGAGTAGTTGTGGCTGCTCCATCCCTGGAAGTGTTCAAGGGCAGATTGAACAGGGCTTAGAACAACCTAGGATAGTGGAAGATGTCCCTGCCCATTGGGGGAGGGTTGGAATGAGATCCTTTCCAACTCAAACCATTCTGTAATTCCAGTGGTCATGAATGGTGGTCAGAAATCAGTTTAGTTGATAGTGTCGGAATTAATAGGTTTTGGGGTAGATTTTTTGTTTAATTATGCAAGGCATGAAGATACCATGTAATAATAAAAAACTTTTAAGATTTCTTGGGTGGTTCAAGAGAGATGTTACTCTTTCCCCCATAAATAAACTAAGTGATTTTAAAAAGTGTTTATTATGTAATGGCCAAAGTAAAGCATGGCTTTCAGGAAAGCAGAGTTACCACAGGTTAAAATTCCAGTGGTTACTGTATCTATTGACAGATGCATACAACTGAGTTATTAATAGCAGAGAGTAATCAAGTTCAAAGACCCTTAATGCAAAATGCAGCACCACCTTTCCTACCAATTGTTGAGGCATCAGTGATCAAGTCTCTTATCAGAATGCCTAAATGCACACCCTTAGATGTCTAAGATATTCTTTAGCCTGCAGGAAATAAAGGCAGAGTTGTTGCTTCTGGTTTTTTTTTAATGCAGTAATCTGAGTTGTGTGAATTGTTTTCTGTTGAGATTAGAATTTGGGGAACAGATTAATAAGCTTATAAGCTAGTACAATATAGTAGTCTTCATATCACTGCATTTTTTTAACCCTCCCCCTCCTTTCCTCCAGCTCAGACTCACCTTTTGGGTTTCTTTTTAAACATCTGGTGGCATTGTATATATAAAGATGTTTATTTCCAAACAGATTTTGAATTTTTGGTCTTTTTTCTGTCTTCCCCCCATAGCTGTAGTATTTTCTATAGGCACCTTGCCTCTGAATGTTGTTACCTCGTTCTCAGTTCCAGGGGTTGGGCAAATTTTAATATCAAACAGAATCAAAGAAGCGTGTGTGTCCTGAAGAACTGGATGAGATCAGGCTTGTCTACTGAGTGGCAGCTGTAACTGGCAACTGTTACTGGGGAGAGTGTTGGGATAAAATATAAAGAAGACTTGTGTTCACGTTGATTTATATTTTATCATATCAGGAAAAAAATTTACTTGCTGCGAGTTTTGGATCATTTGTGAGTATCGGCTAATTGTGGTCACTTCTAAGTTTGTTTTTCTGCTTCCTGATACAGATCTCGATCGAGTGTAGCATCATGTACAAGTGTAAGCACCCAAACTGCTTCTGATGATCAGGTTGTCAAATTCTGGGATGAACTCAGTTTAGTTGGCTTACCAGATGACATTGATATTCAAGCCTTATTTGAGCCAACAGGTAAGATCCATTTTTAGCTTCCTTTTTCTCCCTGTCCAGTAGCAGTACAGTAGGCACAGTGATACGAGTGAAGTTTTGCAGCTTGGTTTTTTGTGCTGTGGTGTTTGTCAAGTCTTTGATGGTGCTTTGGTAGCTTTTGCCCGTGTCAGATTGTGTTTTTTAGTCTCTGCAAAAGAGAATCCTCAGCTTTGTGTGGGGAAGTATTTGTAATCTGCTGCTGAACTGGTGTTCAGGTAGTAATACCTTCAGTACCATGATTCTGTTTTGGGGAGAAAAGGGAAAAGGAATGAGGCACAGCTTAATTTAATTCTCAGAAGTCTTAATCCTATGACGTTAACCTGATCTCCTACTGCAAGTGTTATTGGAAACAATGAAATAGAAGATTTAAAAGAGCAGCATGATTAGAACAGTAGAGGCATAATGCACATGCATGTTTCCAGAATCTGCAGGTTTTCTGTCAGAAATATGTCAGATTTATCATCTACTCTTTCATTTTAATTGACCTTTTCTATTAATTAAGTTATTAATTACTTTTTCAGAAGGCATCTGGGTCTAAATGCTTCGATGCCAGTAGATTTTGGTCCAAAAATGGAAGTATTTTTACGTAATAATAAAGATGTCACTCTTTCATGAGTGTGGAAACTTATTTCAAGGTCTAATTAAAAGAAAAAAATAAAATCTGATGGTTTTGTTTTAATAGTTCTGCTGTAGTGTGTGTAGATGGGTGGATGTAGATTTATCAATCCAAATTTTTAAAGTTGCTGTTATTTGTAAATGACTCTTCTCAAACCCATGTGGAGATTTTTTGGATTTTTTTTTGGTAGCTTAAATTAATAAGTTGTCTGATGCCTAATCTCAGCTGCTAGTGTAAACCATCATTTCTAATTCCCATATAAAACAGTTCAGAGAATTCCTTTGGAAGTATTCATCATTGGCATTGTTTTTCCCAGAATTGAATTAGAAACTTCTGTAAGAGTTCCTACTGAATTCTACAAATTCTGATTATTTTTTTTGTTACGTAGTTGTATCTCTGTTCTGTGTTTATTGTTTTGGCACCATTTTCCCAGTCATTTATATGAGTTTCTGTTCATACTATATTTTGAGCTTTTAAATAAACACTTTTTGTAGACTCCTGAAGCATCATATGGACATATTCTGGATGAACATACAGATATCCAGTCCCTGGGAATCATAAATTAAGAGTACAAACCTAGGGAATGTTTTCTACAGTGAAATACAAGGTCAAATGAAACTCTGTGTGTCACACAAGATTTAATGTAGACTCAAAGTCAGATAATGTTGTACACCTCAGTGCTATGATTACATGATCAGCCACTTGAAAATTATAAACAGATGAAAAAGGTGTGTTGTATATAAAACAAAATTGCAGTGTTTTTAGTGTCTGATAGTAACTGTAATATATTCAAGGTATGATAATACAAGTTTTCAGTGTTGCAATAAGAAGAAAAAGGGGGAGAGGACTTCTCTGTTTTTTCTGGCAAGTGTTTAATGCCAGAACTGAGTTCCATACTTGGAGGCAGTGCTTGACAGAGCTGTCTCTGTGCACACACCAGGTCACTGCTGGGCTCATCACCGCTGTGCGGAGTGGTCTGTGGGAGTCTGCCAGACTGAAGAGCAGCTGTCGCTGAACGTGGACAAAGCTGTTGTCTCAGGGAGCACAGAAGTGAGTAAAAACACTCAAGTTCTGTAAGAAAACTGGGTGGGTAGGGTTGATAAAAAGACGAATGCAGTACAAAGTGTGACTAGAAATATGCACAGATGGATCTCTGAGCTCTCATTTATAATAAGGTTTCCTTGGGCAGATCCTCCTGTTAAAGGCTTCTGTTGCAATTTCTTAAAAAGTTGTATGGAATCGAATGGAATATATCATTAATTTGTTTTGAGGTAACTAGAATGTAGGAAGAACTAGACCAACCAAAACCAAAGAAAAGTTGAGTTCAATTAGCAAATACTCTGGTACATAGAGGAAATATTTATTGTACCAGTTTATATCCTGAAATTGCTTCACTCAAATGTAGTAAAAGAATTCCTCAACTACTTTCGTGTCGCTTTCAAAAAGCAGATTAGTATAAAAAAGGCAATGTTTGCCAGGAAACTTCCGTTGATACTGTAAATACTCATAAAAATACACAGATAAATATTTAATCTTTTAAATTGAAGTGGTAATGTCTTTGGAAAAGTAAGTACCTTTGAAAAGGATGAACTTGTTCTGATGTCATATTCTGGTACCATTTTGAAGTATTGAGATGTATTTCACATTGGTTTTTGCACCTGCAGCTATATTTTTTGGTCGTATTTAATAATGCCCAAGAGGGTTTGTTAATAATTTTATTATTTTTTATATTAAATCAGCCGTGCTATCAACAAATCTTTGTAATTTTGGTGGTTTTCCCATGGTTATGCTTAGGCCTTTTTCACTTGAGTCTTCTTGCTTTTCATCCATTATACTAGAACAAAAAAATTTGGCATAAGATACCAATAGATGTTCTCATCATTTGGATTTAGAAGATGCTTTATATCAGTCTTTCAGTACAAGCCATAGAATACAGCTTTCTTTGCACCTTCTTCTATTCATATTAAGTAAATGCTTTGTTTTTGAATAATCTGTTTATTCTGTGTTTCTGCTTTTGAAATAAGACTGTTCCAAATGAGGGAACCTGACAGTATTAAGTTCTAGATGAGCTTGAACATGTTCAAACATCTGTGTGTATGTATAAAAAATGACAGTAAGAGCTGAAAGCATATTCAAAATTAAATACTTTTTTTTTTTTAATCTTGCTGCAGTCATTTTGTGATCAGCTCATTCTTGTCTCTAGTCATTTCTTCTAACAGAAATCCTGGTTGAGATGTTCAAGTTTGTGTTTTGCTGTATTGAATTTCATCCTGTTTTCGTTATTTCAGTTTCATTTCTTACTCGCCTTGCTCCTCCCCTGTGCTCAGGGTGATGGTGCCTCACCTTTATGTCATCAGTACCTTTTTAAGTTTGACATAGATATTTACAGTGGAATCACTTAGATACAATTTTTTGAAGAATGAACATCTCTGGTATTGCAGTTTCCGTTTCGGCCCCGTCTTTTCATGTGCTGCACTGAATCTTTCCTGCTGATCTCTTCAAATTCTGCAAGTAATGTTTAGATCCCCTTGTTGCACATGTTTCATGGCAATGCAGAGAGAGGAGAGGAGTTTGAATCGAGTGCCGTTCTGCGTATTTTCTATTCAGTCTTTGCTGAAGCCATTGAGAAACTTTCTTTGTGTAGTCCAGCAGTCAGCCAGTGAAGAATGACGCTGGTTCAGTTACTCTCTTTTATCCTCCTTGTGACATCCCCAGGGAGAGCTGAGTAAAGGCATAACTGTGATTCTAGAAGAATAGATAGGTGGAATTGGACTTCTTTATCCCACTATCTCAACAGGGATTTGTTTCTTTTTATTTAACTTTATTTTTTTGAAAAGTAAGGGCCAAACTCTTCTGTAGTTCTCTGTTCCTAAGTACAGAGAAGTGTAATGATTGCTATAAGAGTCTTTGTGGAACTGGCTTGGAGCCCAAGTAATCCTATGTTTGCTTATGTCCAGGCTGTAGTGCTTGGTAATAACTTTTCCACTACTTTTTAACTTGCTATTAAGATTAAGAAGGCAGAAAGACGTATAAGGTCTTAGTTGTCCTGTGTGGTAGTGGAAGAGCTCATCTTTATATGACTTATTTTAAAAAAGTTTAGAATGAAAGGTAAATTAATAAATTGAAAGTACGTGTTTGTGTTTGCAGCATCTTGTGCTTCTTTTCATTTGGGCTTCTTTCTAATGGTATGTTTCTGCATTTTAAAAGAAAAGTTCAGTTCAGATATTCTGAAATCTGTTGGCTAAATGCAGCTATGTGCTCAGGGCATACAGAGAAATAGTTTAAATAAAACCAAGCTGTATGCTGTTTCCTCTGCTTGCCACCAAATTTGCTTTGGGTTTGTTGTTGTTTGCTTGGTAGGAGATTTCTGTTTTCTTGGAAGTCCTTTTGGCATGTGGAACTGGTTTGTGATGTGGTCTGCAGCACTGACATCTTTTCTTTACTGGGAAAGTATGTTTTCTTTCCCTTCTGTTCATATAAAAATGCATATTTGAAGTGTAACCAACTTTTGATAATACAGTTCATTGGTTTAGGTCTTTTAGTTTTTGGAGAGCATTTTGGCCCTGTTGTTACCTTGAGGGACTCTTTAATTTGTAAGCTACATTCATGTTTCTCATTAGTTAGGCTGCCTGTTGTTTGCAAATCTCCTTTAACTGGATATGACAGTGTTTTTTATTACTCTGTTTACCAGTTGAGATGTCCATTTGGCTTCACTGAACTTGTGATTGCATTAGTAAAGCTTGTGTGGACATACTTCACTGACCTGTTCCAAAATACGTATTTTTATCCATTTTGGTTTTCTTCTGGGCCCTTGTTTGCTGAAGTTTTGAAACACAGCACTACAGAGATCTCAGAATCTGTGAATGTCTCACAAAATACCCTGCTTAGCATGTCTTTCTTCTTCAGTTCTTTTGATTTGCTCATTGTGAAGGCCTGGCAAAGGCACCTGACCAGCTTGTTTCATGTATTTGTGTCTAGACAGAGGTGGATTCTTTGTCTTTCTTCCAAAGTCTGGGCTTTGCCATTCTTTACTATTCATGAGTGCACAAACCTGCATCTGTGAGGCGTTAGAAATCCTGTGTGTCGTGTTGGTTTGTGACAAGGGACAAAGCAAAGCTGGAATATGCAGTCAGATCTGTGGCCTCAGTTCATCTCATTGCTTGACTTGCTTACCTCAGCATTGAGAGTCATGGGTTTTTTCAGAGCTGCTTTCTAAGTTTAGGAGGTCCTAAGGAAGAACTGGTGATCTGGGTGACAAATCCAGTGCCAGAGCTTTTCTCAGGATGTGGCAGTGCCTTCTCCCACTACTTTAATAGCATTTCATGGGGTTTGGGAGTAATTTTGTTTCAAGGTTTGGAAGAAAACAACTCTTCAAAATATAAGTGGGGGAGAGAAAAATTCCAGTGATTTGTTTGATCCAAAACTTAACTCAATTTTCTTATCATTCGTGTTTTGCTCAGTATGTGAAGATTCACCAAAGTAAAGAAGCTGTCTGTCAGCTTCCGGAAGATAGACTTTTATTGGTGTTTCTACAGATACTTAGTGTAAGATGCAAAAACAGTGTGATTTGTAGACTTAATAAGATAAACTAAGCAAAAGAATCTGATGGAACAGAAATTAGTTTTTTTCTTGGAAAAAATGTAATAGATGTAGATGAGTGGAGTTTACAGGTTTTTCTTGTACTTCTAGTTTCAGTCTTACACTTCTGTAACTCTCCTGCTTTTTGATACTTGGAAATGGGAACTTACACTATGATGTAAAATGTAGAGGCCTTTAAGGCTTGCTTTTTTTCAGCTTTTAACAAGACTGGTTTCTGAAATAGTGGTGGTTCCTGAAATATTTTCAGGTATTTTAGAATAGTACATTGTAATTTTGATGTTTATTTTGCATGTATTGAGTAGGTTCTCATTTGTTTGTCTACAGTCAGCTGAGGAAAAAATAAAGTTTGCCAATTACGTGACTTAACATTGTTGAGCCATTGCTACTCTATATGCTGCAGAGTCCCATATAAGGTGGAGTGCTTTTTGTCCCCCTGTATGTAAATAGCTCAATTCAGAAAGTGATTTTAAGGAAGTAGATAATGTGCTTAATCTGCTTTTGAACAGACTGGGCACAAGTAATGAATGCAAGGGTAACTTTCCCAGCCAGCTTTCTCCTCTGATAAGATGTAGAAAGCAGTTTCCAAGTCTGTGAGAGTTTGTCAAAGACGTGAAAGTCAAAGAAAACAGTGTTGGTGGAAACCAAAAAGGAGGTTCTTATCTCTTGAAGATTGAATAGGAGAAACATGATAGTAATGAAAAGTCTGGTTTAAATTCTTTGCTCAAGACCTGATTCTAGCATGATGCCTACCAAGGTAGAGCAGAAAAAAGTAAGTTGAGGGGAAAGATGAGGAACATATTTACAGATCTTAAAAACTGTCCACGTTTTGAATGTATCTTCATCCCTTAATCTCAGTGTACTTCTCATCTTGTTGAAAATTGTCCTTGTTTTTAGTGGTTGTGTGTGTGTGTTTTATTTGTCTTGCTTCAAGTTGAAAACCAGTTTGGCTAAAATGATACTTCCTTTTGTTGTTCCTTGTATTTGAAAGTGAGCATCAACCTCCCAATGTACTGTTAACTTCATACACTGGGGAGGATTGTGCCCATTTAACTGCGGCAGTTTTTCATTTGGTTTTACTTTTTGTTGAGAAAAACTGTGAGAAATGGCTTAGATGACAGAATCCTGAATGTAGGCTTCGTGTGTAACTCAACCAACAGAGCAAGTAGTGATATGGGATTTTTCTAGATAGAGTGCAGAATTTGTAGTTCTTTGATGCTTTAAAAGCTCCCTTCTTCCTTTTTCATTATTGGAAGAACGACTAATTCTTAAATCCAGAGGAAAATGCATTGTGAGAATGTGATAAAACAGAATTTATATCATTTCTAGGCAGTGTCCTCTGCATTTACCCATTTTTCAAGGACAAGCTTTGTAACATGAAACTAAATTAGCACCTCTGGTATTCAGAAGTTCCTTTCTCAATCCTTGAGTTTTTTGTGGCGCTTTTGCACACAGCAGGCACTTGGCTTCTCCTCATCTCCATTCTCTGGCTTGGGAGGGACTACCTGGCTGTTCTTGGGAGTGGCTTCTGATTTTATCTTACCAAGTTTTTTTTTCCTGTAGTTGCTTTTGTCCTGCAACTGAGGAAGTGTACTGCAGGAAGTTTCCTTCCAAAATAACATCTACTTTTTTTTTTTTTTTTTTTTTTTTTTTTTTTTTTTTTTTTTTTTTTTAAATGGGTTGCTGTCTCGTCTAGAACTCCAGCACAGAAAGTTCTAGAAAAAGAAAGACTGGAGAAATGGTGACATGCATCTCACCAAGAACACCCTTGCATGTGCTTTAGTTCAGTTTGATAGTTTCATTCCATTCCTGGCTTGTTTTAGATGTACTGTAGCAGTTCAGCAGTGGGGGCCATGGGCTACTCAGGTTTTCCATGAATTTCCCTTTTGCTCTTTGGAATTTCTCTGGAGATCTGTAGCCATTTCCCTGCTGTTGAGAATAAGCATTGTTTTAACAGGACTTTATTGACTGAGGGTACAACTTAAGGGATAGTTTAGCACTGTAAATTGTCTTCCATGATTTACTCTGTTCTATAATGGTTTGCATTTTGGTCACTTAAGGCCACATCCTTGTTGTCTTGAAGAATGTGAATTGTTCTTAGAGCTTGCAAATGACATCAGAAAGCCTATGCCTATTGTTTCATAGCTGTATTTCCCAAGTTCTGGAAAGCAGCTGTGCTATCTGCTCAGAGTTGGCTCTGATTTATGTGTGTATTTTTTTTGGAACACCTTTGTACACCATAAATCATATCAGTACAGCTTTGGTAAATCTTGTCAGTATATAGAACGGCCATGAGACTTCTGTGTGTTCAGATTTTTTGCAGGTCCAGCAGTTTGAGAACAGATATTTGGTGCTTAGTAAGATCTACAACTTAATTCTTGTTAGCATTGTCAGGTGAACAGTGGTTAAAGTATTCTTTCGTTTGAACCAAAACACGCTTTGCTCATTTGAGGTCCCAGAATGATTTGGGTTGGAAGGGACATTACAGATCATCCAGTTCCAACTCCCCTGCCATGGGCAGGGACACCTTCCAGCCAGGTTGCTCAAAGCTCCATGGCTTCAAACAGAAAGAGAGAGTAGGTTTAGATTGGGTATAGAGTGGAAGGAATTCTTTCCTGTGAGGTGGGTGAGGATTGGAAGAGGTTGCCCAGAGAAGCTGTGGCTGCCCCATCCTTGGAAGGCTGGGCTGGATGGAGCTTTGGGCAGCCTGGACTGGTGGAAGGTGTCCCTGCATGTGGCAGGGGCTTGGAACTGGATAATCTTTATTGTCCCTTCTAACCCAAACCATTTTTTTACTTATGATTCTATTTTTTCTTCTGCAGTGAAACATAGAACAGAAAAATGTAAATTACAGTTCTGACAGAAGAGTTTTGTTACCTTCAAAACACAGCATCTTTGAAGCTACAGACTTAAGGGCTCAGCTTTGAAAACAGTTTTCATTTCTCCTGTTGTCTTAAAGACCACATTTTCTAGAACAAAATAAAATACATTTTTCTAAATCCCTGCTGATATTTAAAACAATGAAGTATTAGTTATAACTGAGTAAATGCAAATTAAGAGCTTTGAGATTCTCTTCTACTAGTACATTTTTGTAATTATTTTGGCATCTAAATTATGGATACCTTGGGATATAATTAGACTCCACACTTGTATGTGAATTTTCAGTGCTATTTTTGAAGGTTTGTAAGGATTACTGTAAACTAGACTGGTCTGCCTGAATAATTGTGGTCATAAAATGAGAGGCAGGAACATGTGGGAAATAGGTGGCTAAAGTAAAGGCTAAGCACTTCTGATGATTGAAGGGATCTGGAAATTATTTTAACTTTGAATTTTCCATTTATTGCTAAAAACGCCTTCATTTATTTTCCTAATCTTACTGATGTAATTGTTCACCTCTGAGTACTTTGGTACTCAGGTAGCTCTGGGTACTTGGCTGAGGCAGAGGTTGTTAGTAAGGGTTAATTGTTGCAATGTAATTGGAGTTTATTGAGTCAAGAACTGGTCTGTTTTTTCTTTCCCCACCATTTGTTAGATGGATTGATACTTTAGCTTTGTACTGTGTGGTGCGGGGTACTCTGTTATCATTAAGTAACTTTTTAAATCAGCCGTGAAAGTGAAAAAAAAAAAACAAGTTAAAAAATGTAATTAAGAAAATAAAGACATACAAAGCTACAGTATTAAACAGAAAGTATTTAATTAAACATTTGCTTCTAAAATAATCTGAGCAAAATTAGGTTTTTACCCAGTCAAAATTTTGTTTGAAATACATACGGAATTTGTAAGTAATTTTCCCATAATTGAACATTTTTATTATTAATATCTCAGTAAAGCCAGTACTATGCTTCTGCCTGTTAATGTCTTTGGGATTTTTTCAAGTGGAAAAGTTTATTAGGAATATGAAGAAATACTTATTTCAAGACTATATGACACATGTCCAGTTTATCACTTTTTAAAATTAGCATCTCAGGAAACAAAAGATGTTCCTTTCTTTAGAGACACAAAACACTGATCTGTTTATGTGCTAATGTACAGTAGAGTATCAATATACCAAATATCAGCAAAGTGTTTGATTTAGAGCTTTTTCTGGGTACTTGTTTATGGAGTTCGATTCTTATCAAGTGCAGATACTTAAATGTCAGTTTTCAGTCTCTGTAAGAGCTCCTTGTTTGATAACCTGTTATCAGTGTGATTCTGACTAGAGAAGGAGGAAATGGTCATGTGAAACTTATTTAGCTATCATTATTTTTTTAGATTCTCTCTTTTATATTCTCTCTTTATTGTATTTACAAGAGGAAGGCAGGCTTTAATTTGTGAATCGCAGTTCAGAGAAGAATTTGCCTTCTGAGATGAAGCAGAACAAAAGATGCACATTTTTAAACAGAGGTTTTTCTTTTGATGTGCTTTGTCACAGACCTTCTGTGAAATAACATCTATGTTTGTATCCCTACCTATTTGTTTCCAAGTATATGAAAACAAAATACTGTGAATTTGGGTGCAGATTAACTGATACTGTCAGTGCACATTGGAACTCACTGCTTAGAGTAAAACTGTGTTTTGTTCCTTGTTTGGGCCATAAGAACCAAATTCTAGAGCTTGCCTTTGCCAGGGACAATGACCAGTGCTTGGATTCTAATATACATATGCTTGAGGTTTAAGTAGTAAACTTTTTTTCACAATGAGACAGAACTTTCCATAAACTGTCACTTCTTCTAGCGCACAAATACAGTTTCTCTTACTTCCATTGCTCTGTGTCCCCTACAGTTTTGTAAATCTGAACAGTAGCTCAGTATCATTTCTGGCAGGTGAATCTGCCTAAATGATCTTTCCCATTATAACTGAATTTGTGGAATACATCAACAAACCACAGAGGAAAATGCTTGGGTTACTTAGGCAGCACTAAGTGTCTTTCCTTAAGATGGTTCATGCAGTTTCATCTGAAGAGGGAGGTGTTTGATTTTTCAGCCTGACCCATTGTTTTTCTCTCCCAGAGCAGTGGTGCTGCTGGGTTCCTGCTCTGGGGCCAGGAGGAGGTTTCAGGGAGTTCACCATGGGAGTGCTCCCAGGACACTCCAGTAGGAAAGCAGAGTCAGCCTTAGAGTTTTCAGTGTGGGTTTTTTTCCAAGCTAAATGCTTTGAAAAATGCACCTTTGTTGAACTCCAGATGTCAGCTAGGTGGGTACCAGAATTGGGAGAGAGATTGTGGCTACAGAAACGTTTCTGAGAGGGTTTTGATGCTGAATAGGTGATAGGCACTGAGGGCAGGCTGAGCTGTAGGAACCAGACAAAATGGACTGGGGGCACAGAAGGAGACTGAGAAACAGCAACAGCCCAGGAATGAAAGCCGAAGAGCCTTGCTGAGAAACATGAAAGGGCCTGTGTTCCTGGAGGAATTTCCAGTGCAGGTTTCCTTTATTCCCTAACATTCACTGAAATAATTTACTGAAAGCTCTGAAGTGAAATTGTTCAATGTGTGTTCCAAACTGCTGAAGTGCATTTCACAGAGACCTTTTCTTCCTTTTGCATGACTTGAGTAGAAAACTCTTTTTTTCATAATACGTAAAAAGAAATCCTCTTTTTTTTTTTTTTCTCCCCCCCGCTTCCCTTGGTGTATTTCATAAATGTTACTCTGAGCATAAAGATAATGACAGAATGATTCACTAACATTCCATTGCAAGATTTTATAATTTGGGGGGGAATTATGTGTTAAAACCAGAGAGAACCAGATCTCTGAAGAGCAAAGAAAACCCACTAAAGGAAAATCACACTATCTCTCCAATCAAGATTGTACCTCCTTCTTCTTTGGTAATGTGTTATTTTGCTGGTGGGATTGACCCATTTTGGGGCTTTGCTGTAGAAAATGAGAATGCAGATACTTGGGCTCTTCCTTTCTCCTGTCTTTCTGGGCGCAGTGACGATGGCATAGTCCTTCAATGTCTACAATCTATAAAAGAGAGAAAACGTCAGTGGAATGCCCCCAAACTCTAATATGGAACAAGGAAATAAAATGTCATTTTAAAAGTATATGAAAACTTAAACAAATTTATTTAAATTATTATACCATTAATATTTTCAGAAAATAAGAAAAATTGAGCTCTGTATGTATTTAAAAAGTCAAGAAACTATATCCATTTCTTAACCAGCATGCCAGCAGTAAGTTCATAAAAATTTACACAAGGAAATGTGGCAGTACCAGCAATCTCCTCACCTTTGTAGGTGTTTTAATGCAGCCCTCCTTTTCCAACCTTATTACCACCTCATTGATGGTTGCTTCTGATTTAAATATTTTATATTCAGTCTTTTCCATAGCTCATCTGGGGTTTTTTATTGTTGGTGCTCAAAGGTCTAATTTTGCCTTTTGTGTCATGGTTATATTTATGAAAAAGACTAATCAGTCTTTTGGAGTTAATATTGGTTAGTTTCAGTCAAGGACAGGTTCTCATTATGCTTTGAGCATTATAGAAATAAAAAGGCCTCTTCAGCAGCTTTCTCCTTAATATATAGCACAGGAATAAAAGGAGAAAATACCTCAATGGGACTAGTAGGTGTATTTGCTCAGCTGTAGCATTGTTTGCTTAGTGTTACACAACTGACTCTAATCTAGGTTTCACAGCAGTTTCCCTTTTATATAGTATTTTATTTAAGCATGGCTGTTAAATTTATCATGAATGTGAGTCACGTGGGTTTTTTTCAATGAGAGCTTTACAGGCCAGACTCTTTAATGAAATTAGAATTATAAAGGGGTTCTGATTATTCCGGTCAAAAGAGTCTGGGGTTTTTTCCTGATTAATATAAATTATAGTGTGGGTTTTCATTTGGGGTTTTCACCCATTCTCAAAAAAAGTCTTACAAACATGCTTTAGAACTCAGGAGTACTCATATTAGTCTGTTGGCATCAGTTTGCTTTTAAGCAGTAGCCTAAAAACTACTTCTGAGATTGGTGTACTCAGCAGCTCACAAAATCAAACCATTAGCAAAAAAGAGTTTTGAACTCCCTGAAGATTTTGTTATTGACTTCCATTAGTGTGAGTTCTGTCCCAGAGTTGCAGATTGAGCATAAATATTGCAGACATCAGTATGAAGTAGTGCCATTAATGCACGTGTCGTTGAGTGTTTTTTTAATAACACGGAGCAAATCAGGCATGAGAGAAGCATCTTAGGAATCTCCACAAATGTGGAGCAACTGCCCTTCCTGTGCAAGTGCATCACCTCAGTGGGAAGTACATTACTTGCATTAAATCTATTTTTCCTAATAGGCCACTATTGATAGTCATTATTTAGGTGAAAGAATTAATAGTGTTTATTTTCATGTATATAGTTGTCTTCTCCATTCTGCAGATCTGACCTGGGAATAAAATGTAGGCAGGCAATAGTAGGTCTGCTGCCAGTAATGAATGTGTAGGTGTTCCATGAATCATAGTCATGGTTAATTATAAGAACCCTATTAAATAATATTAATTGAAGAAGTGATGAAGTGGCATGTTCTCAAAGCAGCAGTTCACGTAAGTTTTTGGGGTTTTTTTTATCAGTGTGTTTTCAGTGATACTAATGGTTTCCCTCAAAGATGTCACTTTCCTCCTAGTACATCCGGGAGGAAAAGGTAGCTGTTACGAAATAAAGAAATACTTATTTCCTGAAGCATCTAACATGGGTAAAGCAACTTGATGCACTGTATTTCAGTGTCATGGTCTCACTTCAGGTACATGTATTCAAAGTGCAATCTAGACACTCTTTTTTAATAAAACTTCAAGTGCTTCCACATCTAACCTTTCCCTTTGCAGTTTTTAATTTAAACTGTAACATTTCCTTTCTGTTCAAAAAATTGTCGCCCACTCTGCTTTTCACCCAGTTCTGCTTCTTTGCAGAGAGCTGGGAACAGGGACAGAATCTGCAGAATAAATAGAGAATCTGAAGCTAAATACCTAATCCAACCAAATATCCAAGCCAATACTGAGGGTTTTTGCCTTTCAATTATTGCAGGTTGTTACAGAATATTAGGTGTTTGTGTGGTATTTGCAGGGAGATGACAAATCATAAACCTTTAAAACCAAATAGAGAACTTCTAGAGAAAAGACCCAAGAAAACAGTTCAGGTGTTGTTATTATTATTCTTCGAGCTTAATGAGGGAAATGCTCATTTCCCAGAATGTAAATGGATTTGATATGTTCAATAAGTAGGAGGTTCATTTTTCTCAAATGTCATACCAGGTGAGGTTTTTAAATGACAGTAACTTGAAATAGATGGCAAATCATTGGGAAGACTGTTACCATTACGTATCCATCACATCAGAATGTGCCTTGGGCACCTCCAGAATGTTTGCTTCCTGTCAGACATAAAATACTGTGATGGATAAATCCCCCAGTAAAGGTCGGCCCTGGCAGCAGTGCTCACTCGTCTGGGAAACTGAAAGGTCACGATGTGCAGGATTCTGGTAGGACTGGAAGCTGAGCATCTCACCAACCTGTGCTTGTGCTTTCACTCCTAATTTTATATGAGCTTGTTGTGTGTGGTGCTTCTGGATGTTCATTTCTGTAGGTGAGTGCTCTGTTACAGTCTTAGGCACCAGTTGAGTGATTTTCAGCATTTTCTGAACTCCTTTAATTGATATAAATCAATTTTGTGGTAAACCATCTTTTGCCTTATGGGTGTTTTAAGTAGAATACTCATGCTAGTACTGCGACAGAATTGTGATCTAAACACGGTCACAGCATTAGGATGTCATCTGATGCTGAGATTTCTATGCCATCAGATAAAATCGGTTTTAGAAAGCAGTGCAATCATCTTGATTGTTTTAACCATCTGAACAGCTCTCTAATACTGCTGGACTGCTCACATGAATTAGCTGAGCAGCCTGTGTCTCTTGAGGAGTTTATTTGTTGATGTTGATGGTGATGATGATGATGGAGCCCAGGAACCTCAGTGAAGTGGACTCTGCACTGTGTCAGCGCGGGGACAGTCTGTGTTGAGGGCTTGTGACATTACAGCCTGGTCTGTGTGGAAAATGCCCTGTCCAGAGCATAACACAGAGTCCACAATAGAACTCTCAGAATCTCAGACTGGCTCCTGCTCTCTCTCCAGGCACCACATCTTTTGTTGACCCAAATTGTTTCCCCTTCACTAGCTCTGATGTATTATTCATGTTATTTCAATGCAGTTTTACTTTTGATAAAGGAATGGGATTTCCCCATTTGGCTGTAAACATGGTGAGAAAAAGCTTTTAGGACATTATTCCAGCCCTAGTTTAGCTGTAACCAGCTGAAATATAAATATCAAAACCTCCTTGTCCTGTCATTAGAGATTAAGGAAAAGCATTATGAAGAAGTAGGACTGTGCTTGGTTTGTGGCACAAATAAAACAGAAACTTCATTTAGATGTTTGTACTTTTACACATAACAATGTTAAAAAACACTGTAGTAGAGAAAAATGGGTTTAATGTTTAAGAGACCAAGTAGGAATTGGTGCTGGAACAGAAGAAAATATGTACATTTACTAGGGGAATCTGTAACATATAAAGCATAACACTAATCTCTGGCAGTTTTTTCCATTTGATAGCACTAACATTTCTATAATTAAGAGCAATGGAATTATTTAGAGGAAAACTGTTATAAACCATTCTTTTTTTAATTGAACAGCTGTAATTTCTACCAATGAAGCAAACTATATTATAAGAAAATGATTATTAGTTTAAAATGCAAAGTTAAATGAATGCAAAATTAACAAACAGATGGTGAAGAATTATTGTGCTTTATTTTACTCCTGGGTAAAAGGGCTCATGCAGGATTGTAAAAATGTCATCACACTTCGTAAACCTGAAAGCAAACAGAATTTGCAGTTGTGCACATCTGTTTTGGGACACTGCTAGAGGGTTAGAAGAATCAATGTTGTTTTCAAATAAGGGTATTCATCAAAAGGATATCATTTACTTAACAGTTATGGCTTCTGCTAAGCATCAGACTTAATGTTCTGTGGAATTCATTACAAAATTTGGCAGCTTTTTTCTTCACAAGCTACTGAGGCAACATTCTGCAAAACTGAAACAAACAGCTCCTTCTTACCCTCACCCCCCTGAAGCCCAGAACAACAGCTGAACAACCTGCTTCAATGTTTGACCGGTAATTTTAGGGTTTTAAATTCTAGGTCAAGATGTTGCACTTCACAATGCTTGCCCAAGGAATATCAAGGAGCAGGATGGACAGACATGGGTCTTTATTTATTTCAGTGGCTAGTGAGTTAAAGAATTACATAATGTTTGGGAATACCATGTCACGGGAGAAGCAATGGGACAAATACATGTAAGCAACTAATTCAGTCAAATTGGAAAAAAGTTAAAAGCCCCAGCCAGATAAAGCATGTCAAGTTTTTATTGGGAAAGAAATTATATTAGTGTTCAAGCTGGTAGTTTCAGAGTATGCCACCTAATTGCTTTGTTTGAGCTCAATTTACAGAAATTAGTGGACTGAAGATGTAGGATTTTGTTTATGATGACTTTGTGCCATTTGGAGAGCGCAATTTAGGAACAGCCAAGGAAATAGGAATTATGAACAATAAGGTACTGATTGCAGTCAGTGGGGAAGGAATACTAAGGAGGTGCTCACTAATGAGGAAGGTATTAAAGGCAGGAAATTCCTGCATTTTTTTATGTCTCTACATAATCCAGAGTTTCTTGTCACTCCATCCCTTCTATTACCTTGTAAATTATAGGTGTCATTGAGTGTATATACTGACTTTGGCTGACATTAACTTTCTGTTAAATCAGACTAATGCATCTACAAAATTTTTCTTAAAAGAGTGCATTATTAAGACAATAAAATGCAAACACAAAGTAAGGCCATGTCAGAAGACAGGTTGTGTGCACACAGTTAACATCCTTTGCACACAGTTAGTGTCCTTAGCACAATTAATGTCTTTTATGCCTAGGGTGATTATGCATCTTTACTTATATGATCACATGCAGAACAGTTTGTGCCCAGTTCAGTCCATAGGATGGATATTGCTGCTTTAGTATAAACCTCTTCAATGTTCCATTTTTTTCATTACTGTTTAGTGTGTAGGTATGTAGACAATGCAGATACTACTGAAAAAGAAAGAATTCCTCATTTCTGCATGTTTTTTTCTATAATGTTTTTACTATAATGAACATGTGAATAACTTGTCTGTAATTTTTTTTAAATTAGATTTATATGACCTTGTTATGTATCTTAGGCTACATTTCCCCCTAGAGAAGTGGAATTTATTTATATCTGCTTATTTGGATGGTAAATTGAAAGAGTTTCGAAAATGCTCAGCCTTAGTTAAAAAGGTTGCACTGATACTGCAGTTCTTCCTTCACTCTGTTGGAGTTGTGAGTGCACAATCTATGTAGAAGGCCAAATAAGACTGAATTTTTACAGGGCAAAGAAAACTCCTGGCTTTAAAGAGTAAGATTAAGAACTAAAAAAAAATTAAGAAAAATTTTACTTAGTGCCCTGCCCATTATCATCAAAGAGTTTCATGGAGGAAATGAAACCACAAGTCTTTCTCAGGCCATTGCTCAGTTGCCATGACTAAGTGCTTTTTTTTCTCCCACAAGCCATCCACAACCTTTTCCAATATTTCCTTTTTTTCCCCCCTCTGTAAATTAAACACAGTCTTACTGTAACATGTTTCTTTAAAGCAGCAACCCCTCTTAAACATCTATTTTATGCACAAAATCCACGTTTGATCTGTAATCCTCCCTGTGTTTCAGTGTACACACATACGTACATGCATGCGTGCCTGCTCTTCCTTTATCTGTGTCTCCATGTCTCTGTGTTGCCTTGTAATTTGTCTGCCTGTATCATTTCCTTTTGTCAGGGAGAAAAAAGAAAAGGCAGACCTCCCAAACTGCAGGTTTAAAGCCTTTGTGGCTACATAAGAGCGCTGCTATTTGAGCTGGCTGGGTGATAGTGATACAGCACTAGGTGTCAGAGAACAGTGTATTTTTCCTCCTTCTAATCTTCATCCAATTTCAGTTGCCTCAGACTTCTGACTTATTGTTCAGGTTGATATTTTTAGCCACTTCCACTTTTCATCTCTCCTTAACATTTCTCTTTCCTTTTGCCTAGCTTCTTTTTGAGATTTGTCCCCATCACCATTTCCTGAGATATAGCACCTGAGTTCCCTTAGGTCTTTATCCAGTTTGAGGCCCAGGTTTGATTAATTTGCCCTTCAAGTATTATCCCTGCCCCTCCTCAGCTTCCACCTCCATCCATGGTTTCTCTTCCCAGTCTCATCAAATTCATTCACACCATGAATCTCTTTTGTTTCTTTGCTCCTTACTTGTCCATCTGCCTGTGTACTGGATACTCTGTTCCCCAGATGATTAAGTGACAGTGGTATCAGGATCCTTAGGGATGTCTGCTTTCCATTCCAGTGGCTTTTTGTGCTTAGGCTTAGAGTATTTATTACAGACTTCCTCCCTCTAACCCTTGTTAGACTGAAGGCATCTTTGCTGGAGGTACATGATGTCCAGTCAGTGCTAAAAATTGGAGAGGATCAGTCATGATCAGTTAGAGCAGGTTTTTCTGTGATTTTTCCCTGACAAACTTGTGGAAGTGTTTAAAATAAAAAAAAAAAAAAAAAGAAGAGAGTTTTCTCAAGCTTGGTCACATCTGGATATATCTGCAGGGAGCAGGCAGAAGTTGCATCCCCCATACTAAAGCTCATGACAAATTGCAAGTCCCATGAGTGAGGCTGTTTTTAAGATGAGCAAAATGGTTTTGTTAATGACTTTTCTGTTCTCAGAAATGGCTGGAAAGTTTTGTCTTAAGTGTTCAAAAATCTATAATAGAATTTAGAGATGTGTTAAGAGAAATTTAGACTAACATTTTATTGTTCAGAAAACTTGCAAAAATAGAAGAGAATTTATATGAAAGTGTTTTTAAACAGTCTCCATTAATATCCCTTCTTTGATAGTGCTGACAAAAACCTTGGTGTGGACTTTGCTGTAGTACCAGGAGAGAACCTGTGTCAACACAGGACAGCTCAAGACTGTCACCTAAATTTTGACTTCCCTGTGGATCTGCTTATCTTGAGCTGTGTTCCAATTCCAGCTGCAGGCAATGGAGATCTGGCCAGTATTGTCAGTGGAGCCTGAAAATGGACACCCACTGTTTGGCCAACTGAATTGCTATGAAGTAAATTCCATAAAATGACTAAGCCTTAGTAAGTATAACGAAGTTTGGATGTCCTCATCCAGCCTTGTGTCATTTGGAAGCACAATGTGACTGTATGAGCAGTAAATTCTCCTTCTACTCTGAATGCCTTTATAAATGTATTTATGACATAACCTGTAGAATGCCTGTGTATGATTTAGAAGTTTAGGTGCTGGATTTACAGAAAGTTGACCTCATCCCAGTACGTTCTGCAATGACCAGTAACAGATGCCTAGAGATGATCATCAAACAACAAGCATGCAGCAATGTTTCCCTCAATTATTTTTTCTCGAGCCTCCAACAATTTGTGGCTCAGCCCGTGCTCTGCCAACACAAAGAAATGTCTACACACACTTCTTAAGACCTTCTGAGCATGAATCAAATGGAACTGGCACAATAGTCTGTTTTCTGAGCCTGCCAAAAAGCCAGCCTCAAACCAAAGCTGATGATTTCTGTTCTTGCCTTGTTTGTCCTGGAGTTGCTGATGCTGAAGCCTAATAACCACAGTTTAAATTACATTAAACATTATTGACCTTCTTGTTGTTGACAGTCTAACTAAACAACAGGCTCGTGTGTGCTCTTCTGCCATGGCAGATATTAGATGGGAATTAAGGGAGTAGCTTGGTTGTTAGCTGTGGAAAAGCTTAGCCTCACTCAAAACATTTACATTATTCTAAATCTTTGGAGAAGGCAAGGAGGTGAATAAAAAAAACAACCTTTCTCCTCATAGAAGTGTGAAAAAGGCAGCAAAGTCAGAGTGTGAGGGAAATCATATGCATGCAGTTATTCCACTAGTTTATGTAATGATGAGGAGAACACAGCTCTGAGGCACCCAAACCCTTCTGTGGAGCTTCTGGATAAAAAGGGTTTGGGAACATTTCAGGTTATGAGGAGGAATTTGTGTACCTTAAAGTTTGCATGTTTTCCTCTACTTATTTCGGGTTTCAAATTAAAAATGGTATCTTACTTAGCAATCTTGATTCTTAAAAGTTTTTATCCTATTCCCCACTATTCAAAAAAAACACCCCTCTAAAACTTGAATGCTTTTTTTCTCTGAATTCTTCAATTCTTTAATATCAACACAATTTATTTAATGTATTTTCTAATGAAGGTGAAAAAGAGAGGCAGCTGGTAGGAATGAGAAACAAAGTAGTGACTTGAAGAGAGCCTGAAGTTTCCAACTTAAAGGGACTTCTGCTTTCACCATGATTACATTGTGAGTCACTGTGTTAGGGTTTGAGGAAGAAGAATAACTGATCTCTGGTTGACTTGCTTGTTATAATTTGAAGTAATTTCCAAATTTTTCACATGAGTCATATAAAAATAAAAGGCTAGAAAGTAATTTGCATTACTCCTGGAAAGGTGTTCTGTTCTAGTACTTCTAATCAGCAGTTCAGGTGAAGGCCAGTAATTGCTTTTATGTTGCCATCTTACTGCACTGTGCTCTTTAGTGCTTTATGGTACTTAAAACAGTGTATTTGACATGAGAGGTGCTAATGGTCATTAGTGTCTGCAGGCAGAATAAAGCTTTTTCTAGACGATGGAGTAACAAATGAGGATTATCAGAACTAGCAGAGAACATACTTCATTAGTCACTGTTTATATTAAAATGTCTTCATGCTCTCATTAATGACAGGTTGTTAAGGTCTAGTTCTCTGCAGTCAAGGTTTGTGTGACAATTTCCCAATAGCTGAACTGTCTGAAATTTGTTTTTACAGGTAATACATTAAATTGTTTAACCAATAAAATAATGCAGTAAAATAATGACAAAACAAGACCTCTGATTAGTTCTTGGTTCTATCTGGATAAATTCTTACATTCTCTTGCAGGCATCTTTTTTTTAATTTGAACTTGTATAGGATTTTGGAGTACTGTAAAATATGGAGCAGCAGGAAGGTTAGAAATTATGTAAATAAAAAGCTGCAGCTCTTGTCACCATTTTCCAGTTCGGCCATCTGTTTCCAGTAAAGCCAGTAGGATTTGTGACATTCAGCTGAGCTGAACAAGGCAGAATGAACATTTTTGTTGAGCTGGTTTTGGTGCAGTTGTACAGTTGTAGCAAGGACATATGAGTTTTTTGTCTTCTTCAAAATCTCCTGTGTGGTTTCTGCCACTCCTATTTCATGGAGCATGTTCTCCCATAGAGCTAGAATACAGAGGAAGTGATTGATCAGCTTTTGTTCTCTGGTAGTTCACTTAGTTCTTCCTCTTCCACTGTATTTATACAACAATGTCATATTTGAGCCAGTGGGATTCATAAATAAGGGGAATTTTAAAGATGGCATGGCTTTTGCTTTTACAAATCAGTTCCTTTTCTGTCTGAAAAAGCAGATGAAGAAAAAAAGTCAAAATTGCCAAGTAGAAAGAGGAGTGGATAGTTTTAAATGCTGGACATCACAATAGTAAGAAGTAGCAGAAGTAGGGATGGACTCAGAGCTTTCTTGCAGTAGACAAGTGCACAAGGAACTTGCTGAAGGGAACAGTTGGTAGCCACTGAAGAACTTTCTGAGTAGGAAAACAGTCTGCTGGCTCTGCTTTAGTTTATTTCCTAGAGTGTACTATGAATAAGCAATAAACTATCTGTCCAGCTTTCTGACACCTTGTAAATTTGGGGGTTTTTTTTCCCTGTAGAACAGGAATGTAAAATTATTTGATCCATAAACAAAACAGTATTTGTCTTGCCTTGACAGCTTACAATTTTCCAATACCTGCCCTTTGAATACTCTGATTCAGCTTCCATCCACTTCATATAACTCCTTATTTTGTGCTCATACTAATGAAACTGGAGACTCCAGACTGTCCCTGGCTCTGGTACTGTCCTCATGGGCATGCATCTCATGGGCAGTATGATTTATTGCTTCATTCCATCTCCTGCTGTCATGATTCCATATTTTAGCAGCAGTAAAGTAGTATTCATTACTGATTTTATTTAGCAGAGCTTTTAATATTTTTGTTTAATTCAATACATTTCTGCTGTTCTTTTGGGGTCATAGCATGGGGCCTGGCTTCAGAGGAGTGTTGGCTTCTAGTGCTGGAAAAGTAACTCTTCTCACCAACATCTGCTGCCAAAAAAATCCCTTTAGGCATTAGTTTCTTCAGACTGCTTTATCTCTCTTACAAATTCAGCAAATGTTGATATTCTGTGCTTTTTATTTGCTTCAGATGATACATACCACATTGTTTTCAAAGTGTGTTTTACTTATCTGCCAAATGCTTTTCATTGCCAGTGCAGTTTAGCAGATGGGTTTGAAGGGTTCAATTACATGCAACTTCGGCTTCCATTTTTCTTCCAGCATCTTTATGTGGTTCCTTAAACCAACATGAACATTTTTCAAGGTTTTTTAGTAATCCTGTAGTTTGCTCATTTTCAATAATTTCATCATTTAGTCATAGAGCATATGGGAAAAGTTACGTTCTGATTTGGTGTTTGCTATGTGCCATGGTTGATTGGTGGTTTTGAAAAACAGATGTGGTATTTAAAAATGCCATTTATATTGCTATTTTATTCCATTATTCCCAGCTTTTAATAAACTTGGGATTATTTGAGTTCTTACAGTTCCTTCATTATTTTCTTTTCCTGATTAAATAGTTAGTAAGGGTCAATGACGGGATTCAGCAAAGTCTTGTTGAATACTTTGAGGGATATATTTTGGACCTTAGCTCCTCCCAAGTTACCCTTCCTTTTTTTTTTTTTTTTTTTTCACTGAGTAAAATCTTTGAAAAAAGTGTGTCCTGTGGCAGTTGTGTCTTGCCTAAACCTGGTCCATCTCCATAGGTTTTCAGAACATCAAGGGCAAAATAGTGCAGTGGTTGTGTGTGGCTCAGTGTAGAGCTGCAGTTCTTGAAGTTGGAGGCTTTGGGGGCTGTATTTTCATGATTTTACATCTGAGTTCAGGATTTGCCTTGTGCAGCATCCTCAGCAAGTGCTAACAAAGTATCATTTCCTAAAAGGAGTTTCTTGCAGGACTTTGGTTTTGTGGGCAGTCCATAAATGTAATTACCACTGCTGCTGCCTTGCCTTCCTTCAGGAGCTCCATGTTATCATTTGCTCATCTTGTCCCCCCTCCTCTGCTCTGCATTTCAGCCGATAAAGTACCAGGATGCACCTTTCCTTTACTGTCAGCAGAGATTGGACATGGGTAGAGGTGAGATGTCCTGCAGATCAGAGCACAGACTGAGCATCGCAGCCCACAAACTTGGCAGTAGTTCTCCTTGGAGATCCCCTCTAATTTCTGTGCCAGAGCATTTTATCTCTTTACACGAGTTCTGTTTAGCATACACTAATATTTTTTTCTGTCTCTTGTCTGTGAGTTGTGGTGTAGGCAGATATTTTTCTGAAGATGTTAATTTCGTCTGGTTTTAAAGAATATCAAGGTAGCTGTTTACACAGGCAGCTTTGTGATTTGTGTTTTCATATGGACTAGTTTTAATATCTGTGGACTTGTACTAGCACTGTTTCATGCCCAATTTCATGCCAGGCTTTGAAACAGAGAGGAATTATGGTAATAAATATTGTCTGTATTCTAAGAATTAAGTAGATGCAGTACATAACTTTTCTTTGATTTGTTTTATGTTCTTATTTGGATGTTACTTGACACTTCAGCTAATAATCAAACACACCAATGTTAGTGTTGTATCTTTATTGTGAAAAATGAGAGTCCCTGAGCTCAGTTGTTGCTGTATATTATGTATGTCTTCCTATGAGCCACTGACCTGTTTTTTCTTAAGTTTATTCAAAATCTTACGGTATTATGACTTAAAAAGTATTGTTGCCTTGGTGAAAAAGTGCAAAAGGATGTTACAGTGCTTTAGGGACTGTAATGCATCCAGGAAAGAAAAAAGACTGATTAACTGAATCAGAAAGGTGTGGGTGATTTTTTACAAGCAGACTGATAGACTCTGCTCTCTCTTCACTAGAGAACTGGAGGATCATTGTGTAGTTCTTTCTGAGAAATTATTTCTCTGGTGTCTAATAATAATCGTGCTTATTTATGACTTCTCAAAGTTTGGTGGTGATATTTGTGTAGTCTTGAAAGGCAAGATGAGAAGAAAGTGGTAGGTTATGTAATGCATTATCATCCCAGAGAGAATTGTGTAATGCCAGTAAGATTTTTGGGAGAACATCATACTTGATTTCCATTTGCATTTCTGATTACCGTGTCTGTGGTTTTACATTACAGCTTACAGAGCCATGTGGTTTTTAGTCATAAACCTATTGACAGCATGGTGTCATCTGCCTTTATTTTCAGAATAAGTCTCTAAGCCCCATTAGTCAAAGCATAGCTCAAGTTAGATAACATAGAATGAAAATGCTTTTCTGTGACACGAACGTTAATCGTCAGAGTACGTTTAGAGTGGGTTTCATTAAACATTTAAAGTAAAGATTTGGGGATGCCACTGAAAGACACCACCCACTAGTTTCCTTCTCAGTGTTCACTACCTCCTACTGGCCAAGGCGTTCATCTGCTAAATGAAGGAGGGGAAAACAGATCTGGCTAAAAAATTACGAGGAAAAGGAATTTTTTAATGACTTGTTCTGTTTGTTTTTCAGCGATGTGCATTTTGTAAGCACCTTGGAGCCACTATCAAATGCTGTGAAGAGAAATGTACCCAGATGTACCATTACCCCTGTGCTGCTGGAGCAGGCACATTTCAGGATTTCAGTAACTTGTCCCTCCTTTGTCCAGACCATATTGATCAGGCTCCTGAAAGATGTAAGTACACAGTGTTCAAATGACACAATTAGTACCAGGTTTTGTAAAAGCTGCAATGACACAGGATCAGCTTAAGTATGCATTTGTTTAGATGCACCGTCACAAGAATTCATGTGTGTTCAGGGATAGAAAAGATGTGAGCTTATACTCTTCTGTTTTTAAAGACCAGCAGTGCTGCACAGCAAAGTGTTTTTCTTTTAAAGATTGAAAAAGGAAGAGATTTACTAGTAAGAATTTTCTTCTGTTGAGTTTTAGTTCAAATTGATAGTCTTGCTTACCCTAACTCAAGTTAGAGCAACCTTCTTGCAAACACTTCAGCTAAATAATAGATTTACGTCTGTTAGGAGCTTTATTTTGTCCTTGTTCCACAGGGAAATTGGTTCCGAAGCTCTGATCTTTATCTCGAGGAGAATAAAACTGTTTCTTTTTTTAAGACTTCATTAAAGTTTAAAATGCATGTACTTTTGTTACGAGAAGATTAGTACAGAAAACTGAATTAAAGTAGTAGCTATTAAATATATTAATTAAATTTGAATTTCATAAGAATGATCAGGTTTTGTATGCATGAGAGCAAAGTAATTTTTTGGGTTCATTGAATTGTTCATAATTTTGAATAAAATAATAATTGAAAAACGTATTTGTTTTTAGCAAAGGAAGAAGCAAATTGTGCAGTGTGCGACAGCCCTGGAGACCTCTTAGATCAACTTTTTTGTACTACCTGTGGCCAGCACTATCATGGGATGTGTCTGGACATTCAAGTCACACCTTTAAAAAGAGCAGGTTGGCAGTGTCCTGATTGCAAAGTGTGCCAGAACTGCAAGTAAGTGAGACTTACAGGACATGGAGGAGGATGGTGTGAGATTTACCTGCTGTGATCTTGAAATGCATATTTCATTAAGTGTTGGGGTTTGTTTTTTTTTCAAAAAGTGTAGATTATTTGCCCATCTTATTGTTATGTTGCAGTATTAAATAGCTGAGCAAACCTTGTATTGGAAACTTAGTTCTATTTTACCTCCAGAGTTACCGTTATCTTGGCAGGTTCTGGAAAGCAGCAAAACATTCTGATTTTTTCCTCTTTTTATACAGAAGGATTTTTTTCAAATTTACTCGATAAATAATTTTAATGTAGTGCCTTCACAGCTGACAGTTCAGTTGTATCAGTTGTGTCTATACCTACACACTGGGCAGGTCGCTGCATTAGGCCATCTCATTTAATGTGTTTCAGAGGCAGATAAAGACTCATGAGAACAAAACCATGGCTTAGTTGAGCAAAGAAACAAAGTGATGTGTGAGTGGCCCTGATGGAGTAGTTGCAAGTAGAGGCAATGAAACTTAATTGCTGTGGCACTGTAAGGGTTCCCTTAGAAAATTCTGTACTTAATCTGATGGGCACTGAAGGGTTCTTACACTTGCTTGTGTTTTGGTTTTGTTTTTGTTTTTTTTTTAAGAAACAGAAGTAAGAGTTTTGTTCAGCTTTAGTGAGATCAGCTGGGACAGTATGAAGGAAAAAACCCACTCTGGTACTGCCTCATGTATCTGATCAATCAGTGCTTTCCTGTTTGCCAAGCAGAACACTTGGTATTTGCTAGGATTCACTCAACCCATTTCAAGAAAAGGATGTACCCTGACCACACACAGCAGATAGCAAATCTCAGCAATAAAGCTGGAATAGAGAAGCATGTTCTAAAAAGTATTCCTGAAAATGTTGTACTGGGTAATTGCAGCATCTGCTAACAAATTTTCTCTTTAGTGGCAAAATAGAGAAAATGTGATGTGTTCACACCCAGTGCATGGGATCACGTGAGATACTTCCATGGGTTCATGTGAGATACATCCATGGGTTCTGGAGGAACTGGTGGATGAAGTGGCTAGCCCACTGTCCATCATATTTGAGAAGTGTTGGCATTCTGGTGAAAAGGAGAACTAGAAAAGGAGAAACACAGACTGCGTTTTTACAAAGAGAAATAAGGAAAACCTGGGGAATCACAGACCAGTCAGTCTCACCTCCCTGTCTACCAAAGCAATGAAGCAGATCCTCCTGGAAACTCTGCTGAGACACATGGGACATAAGGAGCAGATGGTGACAGACACCATGACTGCACTGAGGGCAAACAGTGCCTGAAAAATTTGGTGCCTGCTATGATGGGGTTACAGAGTTTGTGGAGGAAGAGCAACTGATGCCACCTACCTGGACTTGTCCAATGGGTTCAGCACTGTCCAACACAGTGTCCTTGTCTCCAAACTGGAGAGGAATGGATTTGGCAGGTGGAACACTCTGTGGATTTAAGAGTTGGGGGTCAAGAGCTCAAGTGGAGACCAGTGACAAGTGTTGTTCTTCAGGGGTTGGAATTGGAGCTGGTGCTGTTAAACATCTTTGTTATGACACGGGCAGTGAGGCAGCTGATGCTGAAGAGAAGGGACAGCATCCAGATGGACCTGGGCAGGCTGGAGAGGTGGGGTTGTGTGAACCTCATGAGCTTCAGCACAGCCAAGTGCAACCTTCTGCACCTGGACTGGGGCAATCCCAAGCACGAGTACAGGCTGGGCAGAGGGGCACTCAGGAAAAGCTGCCTGGAGAAGCTGTGGATGCCTCATCCTGGAGGTGTTCAAGGCCAGGCTGGATGAGCAGCCTGGTCTAGTGGAAGGTGTCCCTGCCCGTGGAACTGGATGAGTTTAAGCTCCCTTCCAAACAAAACCGTTCTTTGATTCTATAATTACTTGGTACGATGGTTTGTTGCCATCATTGGAAGAGCAGCAAACAAACGTATCTTCATGCAAAGAGAGGGGTTTTTAAAATACCAGGTCTCCCAGGTAATGAGGTAGTATCTAGCATGTATAATGCCATATATTGCCAGGCTTTATCTAGGCAAATCTTGTTGCATGTTTACTGACTGAATTAATTTATTTAAACTAAGGCAGAACACAATGTCTTTAGATATTACCAAACTATTTGTTTTGTTCTCAGCAAATTTATTTTATCACTGGAATCTGTGGTGGAGCTCTGTAATACATCATTGTAGAAAAATTGAAATATCTTCCTTTAATGTTTGTTTTGCTCTTACAGTCATATTGTCTGACATTGCAGAAGCTCCGATAGTCAGACTTGATGGCTGCTTTTTTCCTTTGGAAAAATCACAGGCAGGCTGCAGAAACAAGTACAATTGGATATTCTCTTCAGAAAGAAATTAAAAAAAATGTATATTGCAGATTTTGAACTGATTTCAATACAGAGAGGTCATTAAATCTGTCTACACATGTGTTAGTGAAACTGGGCCAATACCTAGTACTCAGAATGGTTGCACAGGCTCAGCTCTTGGTGAGTAAATAGTGGTCTGCAGTCAAATTTAAAAATTAATTTCAAGGCATTGTCTCTGGAGATATTTGCAAGAAGTGTTTGTATATTTTTATGCGCACACCTGTGTCTTCCTGTTTAGACTTTCCTTGAAGCAGATATTTTGTAGTTGCTTATTGAAGTAATTTTTGATCACTCCTTACTTTCCTCAGACACTCTGGGGAAGACAACAAGATGCTGGTGTGTGATACATGCGACAAAGGCTACCACACTTTCTGTCTACAACCAGTTATGGATGCCGTACCAACAAATGGTTGGAAATGTAAAGTAAGTGGAAAAATTTCAGAGTAACTCCTTGTCACTTATAAGACCCCAAACTTTGTTGTCCACACCATGCTGTTCCAGGTGGATTGTGGATTGCTAATGCTGTGTAATGTAATTTGTAATTTCTGAAGGAATCCCACTTGGATGTAAATCCTGTGGCTCTACAGCTGCTCCGTGGAGGGAGCTGTCAGTGCTGTGGCTGAAGCAGCCTGTATAGGGCAGTAAATCAGCATCCATAGGGGAAAGAGAAGTGGAGGATCCAGGTGCAGTGGATAACCTGCAGTAAATAACAGCTGCTCTCATGATACAGTGGGAACTCAAAGCTATATAGATATGTAATCTATACTTGAAGTCTCTTTATTCAACTCCTCCTTGCTTAGCAAAACAGTTCTGCAGCTCGTGGGTTCCTTTGCATTTGAGGAAGGCAGGATGAATTTGTTGTTTTTTCAGTAATTTCGTAAGTATTTGCAGCCTAACATGGGAAATATCTGTATGTAAAATGGATGTAGTGTTACTTCAGTTTGTGGCAGTCATAAGATGAGAGTAGCAATAAAAAGTTTGATCTCATAAGAAATACTCTTTTTCAAGTCAGGGAGTAGTGTGAGGAACCTTCTTGCTGTTGTGCATGTTATTCATGCTCTGCTATCAGATCTTGTATACTTTTATGTTATCAAGGACAAAAGCTATTAAATTTAATTCAAAACAGGAAAATGTCAGTTAATGGCAGTTCTATCCCATTGTGAAATATCATAATTAATTACTAAATTCTTGTGATCTCTAGAACTGTAGAGTATGTGCTGAGTGTGGCACACGAACAAGTTGTCAGTGGCACCATAATTGTTTGGTATGTGACAGTTGTTACCAACAGCAAGACAACTTATCTTGTCCTTTCTGTGAAAAACTGTGCCTCCAAGACTTCCAGAAAGATATGTTGCATTGTCACATGTGCAAAAGGTAAGTATCCAGCTTTTGTTAATTTGTACTAAAGTGCATAAAGCTTATGATGAGCTGTGTGACATCGGTGGGTTTCTGGGAAGGATGTACACTGTGTTTGATGTACAGTGCCACAGAATCTTGTGCAGCTCCTTGATCCTTCATCCCTAAACACAATGAACAATAGCAGGTAGCTTTATTTTAATCTTAGCAAATAAAAATTAATTGGCAGTTACCTGAGGGTACCTGGCAGTTACTTGCTGCAAGCTGCTGCTGCCTCTTATATTTCACCTATTTTGTGAGGAAGCAGGCTAAAAACGTCATTTTCCTACAGCTTAAAGACTGTTGTTTGCAGTGATCTGGGTTTTTCTTTTTAATTTTCAAGTTTATATTTTCTGATTAATTTTATGTCTTTTTCCATTTTGGTAATTAAAAAATTAAAAATATACTCTTTGGAACATTTTAAGAATGTAAGCTATGTTTTGTGTTCAAAGGTATTTTATCTCACTGTGATGCTCTACACTGATGATGCTCTACATCTTGTTGAGTCTGATTGGTTTTAGGGACAATTTAGGTCTTTATATTTAAGTTTGTTCACTGTTTGACATGCTGACATATTTTTATTCCTCTAAAATTCTGCATAATCAGGCATTCGTTGAAAATCTTTATTTCACCATAGGAATGGGAAATAATGCTGGTTTTTAATAGATTTTTACTATGATGCTTTATGTTTTCTTGACTAAAATTACACTCACAATAAATTAAACCATAATATATTAATCTTCCCAGATGGATTCACATAGAATGTGACAGATCTCCAGGTAGTGAATTGGAGTCTCAATTGAAAGAGTACATCTGCACTCTTTGTAGACAAGGAGAAGGGGATCAGACTCAGTCATGTGCTGTAATGAACACTTCTGAACTCATTCCTGAATCTGACAGTATAACAGGTAATGAAACTTGAGCTTCAGTTTCAAAATGCTAACATCAGATATAATACATACAGTCTCACCAAGTCTTTTGTGAACCAGCCACTCAAATTCTGCTCTGTGAGGTTCATCCCTTCCTCTCTGTGATTGCTCAAGCAATCCATGGATGGCTTCTCTTTCTGGCTTCAGGATCCTGGATACAAACATGGGCTAGTGAGCACCATAATTGTGCCTCTCAACTTCCAGCCTCTCAGCCTGTTGCTGTAAACTTCACTAATTTATTTTGGATGTGGTACAGTTCATAAATGTATTCATTTGGCAGCCTGGATGTTTCACTCATTTGTGCCTGGTAGATGTTCTTGGAGACATTCAGTTCTTATGTTTCTCTCTAGCTGCTGGTCAGTCTCACAGTGCCTGTGCTCCTCACTTTATCCAGGAAGGACAGAGCAGTGGGAGCTGGACTGTGTTCAAGGGACAGGTGTTTATTTAACTAGACAGCTTTTAATAGGTGTCCTTTTTCAAAGCAATATGTGATCAGTCATCTTGTTTCTGAGACATTCTTGTCTAAGTGGACAAATCAAGCAGAAGGCAGAAAGCTATGGAAAAGTGTAAAATATTTTTTAAAAAAGTCAGTTATAGTAAGGAAGCACAGGGAGGACTTGGACCTGCTGACCTGATCCCAGTGGGTGATCCACAAGAGCCATCTTACCAGGTCATAACTAAATGCTTTTGTGTGGTTCACACCACATGCTCTGTTGGGCAGCACCTACACTCACCCAGGCTGAACTTCCCTGGAGGAATACAGCTGTGGTTAAATTCAGAAGCAAGGTAAAATGTAACAGATTAACTGCACAGCCATGTGCATTTTTTGGGCTTAAGCAGAAGTGCTTTCACTGATCTTTTGTTATCCATCAGTATCTGTGGTTTTGAAAGCCTGGTAAATTTTGGCAGAAAAACTGAAGTGTTGGACTAGATGTTTATGTTCAAACTGATGTTTTGTATAAACATGTCATCCCTTTGATGTTAGCCTGTACCTTAGCCTTACCTTTTGTGAGCAGCAAAGACATGATGGAGAAGGTGCTCCTGGAGGAAGGGCAGGGACAGGAGGAAAATGTCTGTAAATGAGTTCGTTCTGGCAGTGAACACACACACCACATTAGGAGGAGTGGCCACTTCAGCCTTTGCAGAACATTTCCCTTCTGAAAGCTTAGGAGAGGCTGTGGACTCCCAGACAGTATTAGAGCATTTTTGAAGATGTCCAGAACGAAACATACATGGGCACAGCTCCCAGTCTCCTACAAAAACCCCTTTTTGAGTTAGCAGCAGGTTTATCTGGAGGGCTGAAATTTTAAGCAGTGCTTCTGTTAGGATTTCTAGCTGGTAGAAACATAGACAAGCATGCTCTTGTCCCCAAGGAAGAACAGACTATCATCTCAGCTGCTAGGAGTAATCTGGAACTATTACATCAGTATAGTCATGCAGTGTTTTTATACCCAGGAGAGCACTTCTCTACTTCAAAATCAGATTTGGAGCCAATCTAAATGATCATTTCCTTGAAGTTAAAATATCACTTTAAAGTTGGCAGAGTCTGAGAGAAGCTTTTAGGGTGCTAAAAGTAGTATCACCTAATAGTTGCTGGCTTTTTGAACTTGAAAAAGATTTTCTTGATGCAGAAAGCTATATTTGTTTCACTTCTTTTTTGTGCTAACATCCATGGAGGATCAGTTCTCTTCAAGTTGGTGCTTGCTGTACACTTTGTTTTCCATACTTCATCCTAGTGCATTTTAATAAATTTCCTTAACTGAAAGAACTTTTACACAAGGCAAAAAAAAAGTATTTCCTTTTTCTGTGCTCTGTAATGATCCTGTCAGCCAAAAAAGCACTCAGTAGTGCCTTTTCCATGCAAAGATTGAGATACCTCAGTTCTAAAGTGGCAAAATTCAGTTTTCATGTTGTTGAACACAAAAGGTGAAATTCAGTGTTCCCAGTGCTGATAGTAGATGGAACTTTATATCTATGCCATAATCTGTTGTAATATTTGTACACAAATTTGAAGCCCTCATGCTGCCAGTTCTGTTGAATTTTATAGACTTGGAATTTAAGAAAATTCTTTCTTGTATTGCCCAGGCTGTGAAGAAGTCTGTGACTGTGTGCATATATTCAGTATTAGATGTATGTAATTGCCTTACAGCCATGTTTTACCACTTGAAAGGTAAAAAAACAGCTTCATTGTTAATAAGTAAAATGTTCTTAATTTTTAAGGAGTACTGTGTAGTCTCTTTAACCTTCTCACTGACTTGACTTGTCCTAAATCCTATCATCATTAAATATCAATCTCTTTAGCTGAAAGGTCAAACACTGATAGGAGTTGCTGATGCCAAAGTAGTAGAATAAACACAGCAATTTTATTAACTGCTTTACTTCTCCTTAAGCTTGTCCAAATGAAATGGAAATGGAAAGTGGTGGAGAGGATATGGCATTTCAAGAGCAACCCATTACTGGTGATGGCCCTGATCAGGAATCAACTCTTGTGTGTGTTGCTGAAGGTAAGAAAGAGTTTTGCACTCTGAGAAGGTACCAGTTCAGAACCCTTCAGAACCAGAACCTTCTTCCAGTCAGTAAGGTTTGCAGTGCTTTATAAATGCAAGAGGAAAAAGCTTCTAGAAAGCAGTAGGAGACACATTGCAGCAGTTCTGTCTGAGCTGTCAAGGAAGAGTATGAACTTCTTTGCTTAAAAAAAGAAGTGTTTTATTGAAGGCAAAGAGAGTCTTCAGAATATTTGTGTTGCTTTACTTTTGTTTGTTTGTTTTACATTTTTGTTGGGACTGGCTTTTTCCAAGCAGGAAAGATAGTTGAATGCTTCGTACACTGGAAGTAAAATCCAATGACTTGTTGCTATTCAAACACTGTCATTCACACTTTCTGTTGTGTGCTTTATGGTTTTAACTCCACAGGCATCCTTGGTTAAGGATTTTTTGGGGGTTTTTTCCCTTTTGTAAGTAAAAGATAATCTTCCAGACTGGGTTGCAGCAGCTGATCATTTCTGTTTTGGGAGAAACTGGGTGTTACCAAACACACAGGGAGGAGCAGCTAAAGAAGGGCCAAATCCTCTGGATGTGTTAGTGACCAATATCAAGAGTAAAGATAGAGGTCCCATTTGGCCCCAGATGATGTTGGAGGATGCTTGCTCTAAGGAGAGACAAGAAACTTGTATTTAAAGGCAATGTAAAAAAAAAAAAAAAGGCGAAAAAAATCAGCTTTTCCTATTAGCTGTGGTGCCTCAGTTGTGTGTCACAACCTGTGGCAGAAGAGCCATGATTTAAACTGTGAAGAAATACTCAGAATAAAACGCTGAAATGCTGGCTGTGAACTTAGTGGCTGAGGAAGTTGTAGCAGTGTGAGTTTAAGAAGAGTGCAAGTGTAATAGAAAGTAAGTGGCCTGTAAGAGAATCAGGACCCATCAAAGGAAGGTATGAGAGCCAAAATCAGAGCAAAGAATGTGTTTCTTTATAGAGTGGAACAAAAACTCTGGAACGCCTTGATGAAGAAAGTTATGAATGAAGGGTGCTTGATTTGGTTCAAGGAAGGGCTAGATAAATATTTCTGAAAGAAATTCATAATACATTAGTAAATTAAATTAAACCAGCAGCAGCTGTTTTCATTTCAATTGATTTTCTAAAGTCTGAAGCAGTTTTAGGAGGGAAATGTTTTTTTATTTGTACTTGTCCTATTCTTCTTAGCTTTTTGGAAGCATTGGGACAGTAGCTTAAAATACATTAATTTGTGATAGCATGCATCTTCAATACCCACTAATTAAAAAGAAGAATCTACTTTTGACTGCCTACCTGGAAATGTGTGTTCAGTTCCTCAAAAATTAATCTTGGGTCTATTTTCTAGTAATTTACTGTTCTGTGTTTTCAGGGAAGAAAAATAATAGACTACTGTAAAAATAGGTTCAAAGAAAGATATTTATGAGGTATATTTTAAGCTACGTATTAAATTCACTGAAGTAAAGTGATATGTGTTGGCCTGCATGATGTATACCAAGTATACTTGTTGACCAGAACAGCAGAAGTTTTTTTCTTTTTCACAGCGAGCCTTTAATATGATTGTACTTAATTACAGGCATATCACCAGAAGAAAAGACCACACAACTGGAAGCAGAAGTCTCTGTTGAAATCAGTTCAGCTGAAATGGAAATGTCTCCTCAAAAGACACCAGCATCTGGTGACAGTCAGACTGAGAAAATGATGGAAGTGGTAGAAGGTGTTGAAGCTGTAGCACAGCAGGAGTTGGACAAACAAGCTGAAGAGACACAGCTGCCTCAGGGTGGTGTGGAGGTGTCAGGAGTGTCCACAGCAGACTCTCGGTCTCTGTCTGCAGTACCTGAGACCATGACTGTGACACCAGAAATGCTGGAGACTGAAAGAAAAGGAGATGTTTCTGTCCCTGTAGAACAACAACTGGAAATAATAAAAGTGCAGAAAGATGTAGAAAAGGAAGAAACCCGTGAGAAGTCAGAAGCACCAGCTCTTCTAGAAGTAGAAACTCCTGCTTCAAATGGAGGTGTTGCAAATAGTTCACCAATTGGAGACAAACCCCTAAAACCACCAGCTGAGACTTGCCCCTCACTTCCCCCATCACATAATCTAAACAAGACAAACGTGTCTTCCTCCCCAGATGTTTCTCTAGACTTGCATTCTGCACGAGATGTGCAGCACAGCCAGCCCCCAGTGCTGCCACCAGCTGCTGGGAGCGCTCTCCCAACCACCTACATATCAGTCACTCCAAAAATTGGCATGGGAAAACCAGCCATCACCAAACGCAAGTTTTCCCCTGGAAGGCCCAGATCCAGACAGGTAAGCACATGCACTGTTTCATTATGTGTTTATTAAATTTCAGTATAATTCATCAAATTCACTGAGTTCTTAGAAAATGAATTTTTTCTCCTAAGTGAGTGTGTAGTTTGTTTCTTCAAGAAATTAATGTTCTGGTAAATAATGAAAGAGTCAGCCATCATAAAGCTTCTCTGGTGAGAAATTAAGCAAAAGCATTAAAAAAACTTCATTGTATTTTTCATACAATATGCTACAACTGCAGATAAACATAATGCTGTGCTATTTAAGTTACCTTTTTATTTTTCATGTATGCATCTATTTTGCCTGGTACTTTCAAAGCGTGTTAAAGCTTCTTAAACTGGCTTTAGAGGAGAGCCTTCTGCAGCTCTGTGTCCAGTACTCTGACAGATATTTTCTTGATCTGCATTTCTAATGGTGTGGTAAATAATTTTGTGGTTTCATTGCATTAGTAAATACCATGCAAAGGACTGTCTTGTACAAATGGTTGTGGTTTGACTGGGATTAAATTTGATAAGTGAAAAGAGTTCTCAAGTCTATCACTTTTTACAACATCTTTCTCTCTATTCAAGTTGTGTTCCATGGAAGATGGTTTATCAGTCCAGGGTATTCACTTCTTGTTGGTGAAATTTTATAGAAAGAGTGTGTCAGTGTGACAAGTTAGTGTTTCATCTTCTCATCACAACTTATTTTCAGTCTTTGGGACTTCCAGGTTGATGATTTCATGCTTTTCTGGACTTGGAATTAGCAAAGCTTTTTTAATATATTGCACAATTCTTTCAGTTTGTACGTGTCACCTAAGGGTTCAAAATGTTTGCTTCCTAAGGTATGGGAGTGTGTTCTGGAAAGTTTTTCTGCTGTTTCCACTGAGTTTAGGAGATCTGTGTTTGTTGTGCTGCAGTTAGGTTTTCCTGAGTCACTGTACAGTGAGGTGTATATATCATATTTGCAGAAATATGTTAATGCCTTAAACAAATTTGTCTTCAGTACTCTTAAGTTTCTACTCTGGGATTTTGATGGTGCACTGAAAGCTGTTAAATGATTTTCTGTAGACTGTGAAAAAAAGATTTTTAAATGTCCTGTTAGAAGCAGGTGTTTTCCTTTTGAGGAGATGTAATTGGACAAATCCACAATCTGGAAGGCATGTATTTAAATCACTTTGGATTGCAGACAGAAATAGGTTTAGGTTTATTTTGTGAGGTTTAAAATAATTCTTTCTGCTGAAAACATTCATTTTTAAGAAGAATTGTGTACTTTTCCAAATTGAGAGTTGTGGATAGGAGCAGAAGCAAAATCACAGAATGGGTCAGGTTGGAAGGGATCACATTGAGCCATCTGGTCCAGCCTCCCTGCTCAGGCAGGGTCAGCCCAGAGCACATGGCACAGGATTGCATCCAGACAGTTTGGTTTCCTGTTACATGCGGGTTCTGTGGGATAGGTTGAAAGGCAAGCAGGCAGCTTTTCACCAAGCATAAATCCAGAGAAATAAGACCTGTTGTGTTTTGTGTCAATACTATAGACACTTCAGAATAGATGCTGTCTCTGATTATGGCTTTTGGAAAGCATCCTAGAGGGCAGGAGCTGGCAGCTGAGAAAAGTGTTCCTTGGTGATGTTCCATCATATTTTCCATGCCATTGGAACTCCACAAATCCAGGCACATAAGCTTATTTTAAAATATTTTTACCTCACACAGTGTTTCAGTTCTTGTTCACCTGGAGGTGATCACATTGATCTAAAAGCAAGTAAAAAATGGGGAAAACAATAATGGAAGAAAATGTACTTCTATAAAGTTATAGGTGTAGCTGTTTGGAGTAAACCAGGTCATGTGTAATTCTTCTCTGGGTTGCACTGAAGAGCAATTGTCTTCTCAAAAGTGAGTTAATTTTATGAGTTTGGGGTCTGCTTCTTTCTGTTTATAATATAGCAGATATTGCTGTTGTGTGGCTTTGTGTCAGGTGTGAGGTTATGCTATACAAACATTGCCTGGCAGCTGTGGGAGTTCTTGGCTGCCTGTTGTAGGGGAGGGCAGAAAGTTACACAAATTGGGTGGGTTTCATTGATTAAAGAGATTGTGGCTCCTGTGCCTGGTGAAGTTAACATTGGGTTCACCCCTGCTTGCTTTCTTCTGTTGTGCAAAGGAATTTCCATTGCAGAACTTGTTGTTTGTCCAGGTTTAGAATAGTTCCTTCACGGAGTCTGATCACTCTGTGAACCCCAAGGACAAGCCAACATAATTTCACAAATGGTGATATTCTGCACTCTCTCTTAGAAGTTTGAAAGCTTCTAATATGCAGTTTACTTGGCTGAAATGTCTTTTTCCTGTTTTAAAAATGCACTTATATCTCCATTGCAATGGATTTATGGAACTTCCTATAAAGAAGAATAAGAAAAAGATTTCTCTGGTTCCTGGTTATATTTCTTCTAAATTTTATAAGACACATGCTTCACCGGTGTCAGGGGAATCCATGTGGAAGGATAGTTTCTGGTTTGGGTTTGTTCTCAATAAATTAATGTCTTGTGCTGGACATGAAGATGAATTATCAGCTCTTTCTTCAGAATGTGTTAATACAATAGCTAATAAAATATGTTTGAATAGTTATTCTGGTTTGCCACTGAATACAAAGTTATGCATAATCTGAAGTGATTTCCTGTGTTAGATATTTGTAATTTGCTTTAGTGATGTATCTGCAACACCATGTTGGTCCTGTTTGGAAAGGACTAAAACTTACCTCAAAAATGACAACAATATTCTGCTTAAAAAGATTTCATGAACCCCTTCCAGGGCTGCAGCCAGTGTCACTGATATCAGCATCCCTCTGACCCCTGGCTTTTTTGCAGGTATCCCAACTTTGCTTAGAAACAACAGGAGAAAATCCAGCTTCTAAGCAAAAAGGGAGCTGTGTATAAATCAAAGTGTAGGTACAGTTAGGAGTTGTATGAATTGGCTTTGGCTGGTACAAACTTACTCCACTTTGGGGAATGTGTCAGCTCCTGTCAGTAAGGTGCCCTTCTATTGACAAGTGTTTTTTAGGACAGTGTGTTATCATCTCCTCAGCTCCAGGAAAGCTGTGAGAGGACCCTCAACCTGCCAGGCTCAGCATCTCACTGAGTTTTGTTCCATGGACTGTCTGCTATTTCTGTTCCCCTACTCCACAGTGCAGCCAAATGAATTTTTACACATGTATGAAATTTGAAATTCAAGTGTTCATAAATCACACATACTCCTCCTGAGCTGCCAGCATGGTCAGGTTTTACAATGCTGTTCTAAAAGTTGTGTCTGTCCAGTTTCTTCTCCATGGAATATGGAGATGCTCTGCTCTTGCCTATAAAAACTGCAAGTTTGTGTCAGGGACAGGACATAATCTTTAATCATTTCCAAATTTTTCTTTTCTGAAGCAGTAGTCTTAGTAGAAATTATCATGTAGGTTTATTAATGACTAATCTGACACAGATCCAGTTTGGAATGAATCTTCTCAAGGAAAATGACACTTTTCTGTGGAGGTCTATGTTAAATGTGTTGTGTTTATTCTGTGTATCCAAATTGAACAGATTTGAGATAGTTATTTTTGCTATGGCACTGTGTACTGGAAAGCGTAAGTTTAAGTCAGTAAATGGAAGGCATTACAAATTTTGGCACTGAAACACTGGTCAGTGAAGAGTTTGAGAGCATTCTGTAGAATAATTTTGAGTAAAAACCAATAAACTTCTGCTGGTTTTGCAAATTCCATAAATACTATATTAGTGTTATTCCAGAGTATGTTCCTTGAGAAGTAGCATGTTCAGAGAGGTATTTAATTTTCATCAAGATGATGTTCTGCAACACACTGAATATCCAATGATGTTTTAAGAGTTTTTTTAAATGAGACCAAAAAAGGCAGAGCATTGTGATGGGTTTGGATGTGTGCTGTCTTGGATGGTATGGCTCTTTTTTTCTGTCTTCACTTACATAGTATCACTAAGTATGTTGTTGTAAAGGTAGATGTTGGAAAAAAAAGATCAAAAAAGAGTCTTTTTCAATGATCAGTTTTTGTTAATGGTTTTTATGCTTTGTTCTTGATTGTTTTTGGTTTCTTTGGTTTTTTTTAATGAGGAGAGCTGTATTTCTCAGTGATTAAAGTTTTTTCACAACCCTAAAATTACATTAAATATTAAATTGCAAATCCAGCTTTGAGCATTTGCAATTGCAGTAGGATTCATAAAGTGTTAAGCAGCTAAACACAGTCAGTGGTAATTTAGTGAGATCTCCTGACCCTTGCTGACACTGGGTTTCCTTTTGTTATAATTTACTTGCAGCTGTGTTGTTCAATTTTGAGGACTCAAGAATATGATGGAGAATTAGAACTTCCTGTTTCGGTCACAGTACATAATTATTGCTGGGGTTCTGATGTAAATGAACTGAATAGAACTTTCTCTTCAGCGTTGTGTGGTAATAGGCATTAATTAAAAGCCAAAATATAATTAATGCATCTCTTTGATGTAATTCATTTGTTCAAAGTATTGTGGAAATGTGTGTTTTTAATTAAGTTTATCTGACCAAGAATTCAAATTTTTCTGATCTACAATAAAACTTGGATTAAATTTCCAATTTAATTCTTAACAATATGGTTCATGAATCATATACAAATCATTTTGTTTTGGAAGACTGAATATTTCATATTCAGATTTAATATTCTTTTAGCTTTTTAATCTTTTGAACATATTTAATTACTAGAAAAATGATCTTCTTAAAAGGAGAATAATTTTGTACCTCAAAAATAAGAGTAGGTAATTTTAGTAGTTGATTAAGTATTTTCAGCATGTTTAAAATCTTGAATTTTGACACTGTCAGCATGTTGCCTCCTTTACAGGTTGATGTAAATATGGTTTCTTTGATAAATAGATTTTCTCTGTGTTGTATACAGATTTTCTTTGAGTTGCCATTTGATTACATACCATGCATTATGAATTTTAGAAGTTAGGGGAAACTAATTAAAATTCAGTGAAAAATTGAATATTACCTGCTAAAATTGACTGTTACTTGATATTAAAACAGTGACTGGAATAGTTAAAGCAAACCTGCTGTGCCACAGTCCTGCTGATGTAGTTGCCTATCAGATTTCCTTTTTCCCCCATTTCTGATGTGCTGTCCCTGTTCTGTCACAAATGTTCTGTCCTCGTGCCCTGCATGTGGACAGGGACTTGTCCATCTCTGGGTCTGAAGGTGCAGATGCTTTCTGCCCAGCACTGTTCCCCTGTTAGAGGGTGATGAACCTCTTGATCCTCTGAGTTGTCTGCATGATGACCACCTATCTGAAGTCAAGGAAAAAACTGGGATAGCAAAATCTTCCAATGCAGAGTGTTTATTCCAGCACACTGACCGGAGCCCTTGAGCAGCTGCTGTCAGGAGCTGTTCTTCTGGAGTGGATTTTGGAAGCCCCTTGGCAGAGGGGAGGCATTGATGGCCATCCCAAGCACACAAGGTGCTCTGGGCACTGAGCAGTTTGTAGGTTGTGTGTCCAGTTACCACCTCGTGTGCAGAATTGTCAGGTTATTTTTTTAAGTGTTACGTTGTATGTGTTCCTTTTCCTGTGCAGGCAGAGCTAAACTCCCAAAAGCAGATTTATGCTGAATACCACTGTGTCTTCACTGTGGGTTGTACCAAGTGCTGATGTTTTTACCATGTGACTTTTATCCGTAATAAGGCTTTTAGGTCACTGACAAGCTTACTCTTTTGGCTGTGCTGTGCCAGATCACTTGAGGGATAGCCCTGTTTTCAGTCAGTGCAGCTGCTAGCAAGACACCTCTTTACAGTCTGAGATAAATATGTTTTGATGGAGTTGTTGATTCCAAAGAAGCTCATTTCCCACACGTTCTTGATGGAGAAATTGCATTTCAGAAAAGAAAGAAAACCAACCCCAACACATTTTGCAAAACCACCTAGTTTTCCTTGATACTTATTATTGTACATCCCAGTATTCAGAGGTGTAAATGTGTTTGGGCTTGCCCTTGAGAGCAGTTGTGAATAGTTGGGATTGTTTGTATGCATGAGGTTATTCCATATCAGCCCTGGGATTCTGCTGCTGAATGGCATTCTGAGGAAGGTAAACCTACACTTACCATCAGTTCCAGTTCTCATCTTGGTATTCAATATTTTTTACTCTCACAAATTTAGAGTTAGGAAAATATACTGTCCTTTATTAAACTGATGTGTAAATTGGCAGTGAAGTTATTTATGATGTCTAGCTCCCACAGTCTTTCTTCCATGCTTGAGAAAGTCTTCTACAGATTTTACTTTCTATGAGGAGCCTCAGCATTTTTTTTTCTTGTCTGTCTTAGCATTTTCTTTTCATTTTGCTTTATTTCTAGTGACAGTTATACAATATCTCACTATGATGGAACTGTATAAATAGGGATAATAATTAGTTTAAAGGAGCTTGTAGGTACATAAGCATATATATGGATGTGTATTATTGCATGTACATAATGACATGTTAAAATATGATACCAAAACACTGAGGTGAAAAGAAATCAATGGTAGGGTTTTATAATGGTTTATTTGTGTCAGACTTGCAGGAATGAGCTGCTTTGTTGATTACCATGGCTATTTTCCTTTTCTTTTGTCCAGTGTTTTATTCATATTCCTTTTGTTTGCTGTGCTTCTCAGACTAGTTGTTGCTGTGATTGGGGGTAGTTTAGCTTCAAAAGTCAACTGAGGCCATCAGTTCTTTCAAAATGTGATCTGGAATATAAAAGGGCATGTTACCACCTCCAACTGCTGTCTTCTTCACTGATGCAATAAAATTTAGGCATGTAATTTGTTGTTGTTGTTCTGATTGCTTGCTTTAGATTTGTACTAAGCTTTGCTTATAAAATCTCATTTTGTTGTACTTAACCATCAGTTGGAAGTCAATATTGATTTTAGGGTGTGTATCAATGAGAACCTAAAAGTTTCCCACTTTCTACTCACTCAGAGAACTAATTGACTACTTAAGTTAATGTAGAAATGCCTATGCCTGCATGTGCTTTGCTTTTCAGATTTTTTTTGGTTGCTTGCTTTTTGCTTTTTTTTTTTTTTTACGTTTTTTTTTTGCTTTTTTTTTTATGTTGCAAAGTTTTATACATCTATTTTCTCACCTACCGTATCCTAGGGGGCTTGGAGTACCAATAATACAGTCAGCCCACCTTCCTGGTCCCCAGACATTTCAGAAGGTCGGGACATTTTTAAATCCAGACAGCTTCCTGGCAGTGCCATTTGGAGCATCAAAGTGGTAAATAACTTGAATTTATTTTCATGTATCCATTGCTATCTTTCTGCTGTAGAGATTAGTGATGAAATTCTGTATCTCACACCTTAATTAATCTTCCATTCTGTTACTGTTCAAGACCTCTAAAAATTATTGAAACTCTGGAGCTTTCAGATTAAAAGATGTGAGCTCTCCAGAATGTACAGTGCGATGGCATTGCCTTAATTTTCAGTGGCAAAGAATACTTTGTATTGCCCAAATTTTGTGTATATTGAGTATATCACTTTTTGTGGTTGGCTTTATGTGGCTGTCAAAATAAATTACCTGAGAAGGAAAATGTCCTTAAGACTGGCAGTAAGGCAAGCCAGGCATGGAAAGGAGCAGAGATCTGAAGGATGGCTTGAATTTGTTGCTGTGGAGAAATTTTGCAGAGTGGATTCAAAGTGACATTGTTTTTAGCTGATGGGCGGAAAAATAACAACTTTCCTACCTGATTAGATGGACCAAAACTTGTATCCACAGTGACATTTACCATTAAAACACCTCAAGTAGCTAGGGTAGAATTACTTGGATTAAGTAAAGGCAAAAAAAAGCTTAATTATGAAACTGACAAATAGCTGTAGCTTCCCAATGATTTAAATCCATCTCACTTTAACTCTCATGCTAATTTTATTTTAATTTGACATCAGCTTAGCTTTTGCTGCTTTAAGCATTAATTTTCAGTTTAATATTCAGCATTAACATTGATACAAGTATGTGCTTATTCCTGTTACTAGTTGTGTGAAAATAACAATACTGACCCCTGTTCTGAAACAGAAAATAAGAAACTTGTCAGAAGAGTTTCCATGTTAAAAACCTGATGATTGTATGTCCTGTGTGTACGTATGTATTAGCTCCATAGGTATCTAAGGACATTTTTTGTTTCACCTCAGTACATATAAATACCTCAGCCTCCAGCAGCATCCTTCCTTTCCCTCCTCAAATGTCATCGTGTTACATTAACTTGGTGTGTGAGTCAATTTAATTTCTTTCCTTTATTAGATGGATGTTAATAAAATTTTAATATTGGGATCCTTCAATTCTCCCTTTAATCATGACCATAAAGTTCTATATCTTCTTTAGAGCAGGAGTTGGAATATTTGAGAAATACTGTAGGGAATATTGAGCCCACAGTGCTTCTTTCCATCCAAGGAACTCCTGTCTCCATCAGTGAAAATCCTTCTTGTCTGTTGGTGACACAGTCCCCAGGGAGCTTTGTTGCTTCCAACAACACTGTTTCATGGAGCAAATGTTTTGCCTTGGTATTAAAAATACCTTGCAGCAAACATTTGGATACCCCATACTCTGTACTCCATGCTTGGGCTGTAGTGGGAGCTGAGATTATTAACAAAAATGAAATACAATTTTAAAACTCAGTGCTTATTTTGTACCAGGAAAGGTGCTTATTTGAGTGCATGCCATAATTATCAGTTACACAGATTGGAGACTCTGAGGCACATTGTAAAGATGTTTGATATATCAGCCAGAATTTGGGGACATGAATATGTTCTTTTTCTCTCTGGAAATGATTAGGGAGAATTAGGAATCCTCTTGTGCTTAGTTCATCCTGAAATTAAAAAAAACAACAACAACTACAACAAAAAAAAATCACAAAAAAAAATCAAAACAGAAAACCCACAGAATTTCAAACTTAAGGCACTATATGAATACCAGGTAATTATTAGTAAAATACTTGCTCTTACAAAGAATTATAGTTGAACACACTGTATACTCCAAAGCACAACACTGCAACTCTGCATCTGCATCTTAAATAAGGATGGGAGAAAAGCTGTCTGTAAATAAGTGGATGTTGTATAAGAAAAGCTTCACATTATGGGGAATGTTGATCTGAGTGTAATTGATAGAATGAATATAAAAAGCTCTCTCTGTGTATGCTGAATAAAGAGAGTTTCATGGAGCCAGCTCCCACTTGGCTTTGTGAGCAGGACTCAAACCTAATAAATTCCAGGTTTCACCAGATTATTCATAGTGTAAGAAAAGCATCCATGAGTACCAGTAATCAAGTGCCCTGACCCTGTGCAGAAGTCCAATGACTGTCTGGGCTGACTGTTCAAAGAGAAAAGAAAAATGAATCATAGAATAAAAGATATATTTTGGAAATTTTGCAGCTGGGGTAGGAGTGAGTAATGGGCGAAATCCATATTTCCCGTTATTCCTGAGCAGAAAATAAACATTCCTGGTTTTGGCTGCTTTCTTGCTGATGATAAAGGTGATCATATTATGCCATGTAAGTAATTAAAGGTATTTCACACAGATTTATGCAGAGATTTAATGACAATGTCCTGGTGTGCTCCTGCTCACCTGAAATCACAGGATGTTTTTTCACTTACTTTTTCCCTAGATGAAGTGAACAAGTTTGAATCTCATGTACCAAAAGAACCTGAGGTTGCATTTACATTATTACCTTGCATTGCCTAGGGCCGAGGATCGGGATTCCCAGGGAAGCGGAGACCCCGAGGAGCAGGTCTGTCAGGAAGAGGTGGCAGAGGAAGATCAAAACTGAAGAATGGAGTCGGGGCTGTGGTCATTCCAGGGGTAAGGACATCCTTTTAAAAATCGTGTTGCAAGCTGTTCGTGCAATAGAATTTTATTCAGCTATAATTCTTGGATTAAAATACTGTCTAAAAAAGCCAAGGAGCACTACAGAACCAGGGGTGTTTGATGAAGCCTGGCTGTTACTGCTTGTGATGAAGAATTAGAACACTACAGCTCAGTGAGCCTGAGGCAATTCTGTGCTGCTCTTGCCACTTAAAGACACAACAGTTGGGAGTCTTAAAGTACTCCTTCCATATCCTCTGGTTCAGAACATGCTGGGTAAAGGCAGCCCTGACTGGAACAACCCAGAGGAGAGAGCAGGTTTTGTTCATAAGAATGTAACAGCAGCCATAGGAGACCAGAACAAAGGTTCTTCTGGACTGAGTGGTGGTGCAAGAGTGCAGAACAGAAGGGGAGACATTTCAACAGTCTGTGGCTTGGGGACTTGCTGAGCAAGAGGAGGTGTCTTTGTCTGGGCTGCCTGTGTTGGAGCTATTGTTCATAAATCTGCTGCATTCACTTAAAAAACCCCCAACTTTAGGAAACCATGCTAACCTTTTTCAGTTCTGCAGCTCTTAGCTCGTGTTTTAAGTGGCTGCCTCCTGGATTAGCTGCCTGCCACTCAGTGCTCTTGGAGAAGAGACAGTGGAGAGCAGGTTTCTATTCACTTTCTTCATCCATGCCACTCAGTTTCTATAGATCTCCATCCTCCTCCTTTTCCTTCCACTCTGGTCTTGCAAGTGTGGAGCTTGGCAGTATTTTGAGTTGCCTCTTGTATGGAAGCTGCTCCATATTTCTGATCATCAATACCAGTTCTTTTGTCATGTTAATTTCCTTACTTTGTGGACTTTCATCTGCGATTGTATAGCCCAGCACTCAGCTTTATTAGCTTCTTGTGCAGTTCTTCACACTTGTCTTTTGGATTTTATTAGTCTAAATATCCCAATCCTGATGGCAAGCTTTGTCACCTTGCTTCTCACTTTATTTTTCAGATTGCACATGAGTGCGTTGAGCACCACCACCTGTTAACAGGCAGGCCCTGTCAGATTTCAACTAATGCTGTTCTCTCACATACAAAACTGATAATTTATTCCCCTCTTTATTTTGTGTCTTGTATCCATATAGGGACCATTCCTCTTCAGTTTAACTTTTTAAAGTAGCTTTGGTGAAGGACTTTGCCAGAAGAGTTTGGTAGTGAAGTGAAGTTGCATCAGTTAGATTTCCCTGTCCCCAGAACTGCTGACTCCTTCAGAGAGCCCCTACAGATCATGGTTTACCATAACTAAAGCTTCCTTCACTCTTTAATGAATTAATACATCAGTGACTCTCAGTTCTTTGTTGTGATCAGATGTCTGCTATTCTGTACACAGCTTCTGTCCAGAAACCCTTGAGAAAATAATGATTACTTTTGCTGTCTCCTATTCTTCAGAAGCACGGAAGTGACTGTAAGCAAGTGATTGCTCACTGCAGTTGATAGTTAAGCTACTTAATACTTGAAGTGTTTTTAAAACTTGAAAATCCCACACAGTTCTGCTCTGCTCCTCTTAAGAAGAGGGATTTTGGTATGAAAAACTTGGAAATCTGGATTCTAAAACTGTTCTTTTATTTTTTTTCCCCACACTTTGGACTTGTTCTATTAAACTTTACCAACTAGCTCTGCATATTTGGAGAGACATCCTGTTCCTTGTGTTCAGAGAGGGACTTACTCATTTTATATCTTTGTGAAGTAATTCCTGAGACTCTCTTTAGAGCTGCATTTTTGTGTTCTTATATGTAATCTGTTTGAGTTTGTCACACTTCCTGCTTCCTGCTGCCTTTATCAGTTTTCTCTTTTAAAGCATTGGATGATCAATATCCTTAAGCAGATTTGTGATTTAAAACATACAGGATGAATTCCACTTAGGCTGATGAATTGCACCTTAATAAATTGGAGGCGTTTCACATCATTATTTTGGTGTGTTACAAAGCACAAATCTGTACTTCAAGAGAAGCTGGGGTTTATAGATCAAACTTCTAGAAGTTTTTGTAATTGAACAGAGGAGAGTGATTTAGGCAACTTGCTCTAAATACAAAATGGACATGACTCTCCACAATTCCCTATAGAAATTCGATCCTTTGGGTCATCACACAGATGGCAGCTCCAGAGTTCCAGAGAGGTGGCTGCCTTGTGATGAGAGGGTGAAGTTAGCAAAACCAAGAGATTAGCCTTTTGCCAGATAAATGTTTGAAATGGGAGTATTTTTCAGTCAATTTGCACAAAATAGTTTTTACTCAGCATAGGATCAGTGGAGAGCCACACAGATTTACAAGTACCTTGGTATATCTTGGGAATGGTTAAAAAGATGGCAAAAGGTTAAGCCATGGTGGGTCAGTTCAGCAAAGAACCATTCTGTCCTTCAGTTCTGCTCTTTTTGAATGTACAATTACAAGAACTTTGTAAAACCTCTGGGAAAGTAGGTGAGGGAAATGTTGTCCCTGAAGGTATCAGGGTGTTTCAGGTGCTTTGGGGTTAACTGTTCGTTACAGTTGCAGTGCTCTCAAATATTTGGTAATCAAAACACATAAAGAATATATTCCCTTTTTAGTGTTGCTCAGTAAATACTGAGTTTCAGCAACTCTGTATCAGAAGGATTCTTCTAGCTGATGTAATGATGTTTACATTTGTCCCTAGAGTTATGCTGGATTTGTAAAATATTTAAATTAATATTTAAACAAAACTTATCTGGGTAAGGCTGACACTGCATTAAAAATAATCCACATGCATATGATTGGAACAGCTGGTAAAGCAAAGTTTAATTTCTCTATCATGCATTTGATCTTATATATGGAACTATTTGGCCTTATGTTCCTGATGCAGAGATAATAGTTGGGCCTGTTAGTTTAAATTCATGGACAGCAAATTCTGTATTGCAAGATTTTCTGTGAAAGTCAGAGCACAGTTGAAGTCTTCAATTCTTTTTTCTCTTTCTGAGAAGCTGTGTATGAATATGCTGAATTAGTTATAGGCAGGTCAGAAAAAAATCACTTGATGAAAAAGAAAAATTACTGTCTATAGTAAGAGCTGTTTCAAGTTCAGTGCAAGTTTTTATAGTAAAGATAGAAAAGCTTCATAAACTGCTTGCAGTGAATAACTTTAGAGCTCTTGCTTATTCCTTAGCATACTTGGAACCATTAGCTAAACCACATTTTAGGCAATATGGAACAAACTACATTTCTGCAGTTGCTCTTTGAATTAATACTCAAAAGTCTGTCACTGCAATTAACTTTTTGATAAAAAGAACTTGAGTGTTTACATGCAGGGAACAGAGCAGACTGGGCACAGTGTGACAATTTATGCTTGGTGATTTTTTTTTTCTTAGACTGTGTCTTTCCTTCCATTTCCATTTGGAAGTTTAATGAGGATAATATATGAAGGTGAAAAAAGGAGAGAAAGAGAATATGTCTGTAAAGCTATTATACTGATGATGAGAAAATGTGAATGCAGTAATTTCTGATGGAGGTAGCTTTTTCTGAAAGTTTAAATTGTATGAATAAATATTTGCAAAACTCTTACTTAGAGAATATCTCATTTTATCTCATGTCTTAGAGAATGTGATGCTTACTATTTATATTGTGCATTTATTTAAAAGGTCACAACCATGGATATTTCATCTAATAAAGATGAGGAAGAAAACTCGATGCATAATACAGTTGTCCTCTTCTCCAACAGTGACAAGTTCACTCTCCATCAGGTTAGGATAAAAATTACAATTTTTCATTTTGTTTCCCTGCTCTTAATTAGGAAAAAAGTGAATGAATGTTCCTTGTTATGTGTTAAATTACACAGCAAGCTAGTTGGATTTTGCAGTTAGATGTTTTCAGAATGTAGTGTCTGGCACGTGTTGAGAGTCTGCTGTTGTGTGTCATTGCAGGATATGTGTGTGGTTTGTGGGAGTTTTGGCCAAGGTGCTGAGGGCCGGCTGCTGGCCTGTTCCCAGTGTGGGCAGTGTTACCATCCATACTGTGTCAGTATTAAGGTGAGTGCTGTTGTTACACACAAAAATTCCTTGATTACGCTGTTTTCATATTGTACTTTAATAGCACTATGCTGCCTTTGGTTTTGTGGTAATTAGGGGAGTCATTAACTTGTTAGATATTCATCAGCTAATGTGACCATTATTTGTATGCGACTTGTGAAAGACTTTAATTAAATGTCATTTTATAGTATGCATAGCCTCAAGAGAAATTAACCTTTTTGTAATTTCACAACCATAAATAGCGCTGATTATCCAGCAGTTGGTTAAAATAACAGTTTGAGATATAAGCTTTAAACCTAGATACAAGCAGAATTAAAAACAAAGAAAAAATTATACTGCATCTTCATTTACTTGGGGCATAAGGTTTAGTTGATTCAGTTTGCCTGTTGGCTGTCAGAATTGACAGCAGTTGGAGTGGTTAATTAATACATTTTACATTCATTAGTCTAGGAGAGAATGTGTGAAAATTAAATTTGAATGCTGTGAAATGACCTAGCGAGCACAAAATAAGCTATTTACTGCAATATATACACTATACACTTTTCATTGGTTGTGATGTAAGTATATCTGTGTAAAAGTGGGATTTTTCTGAAACATGTCAAAAAACTTTATTTTGCACGTACTTCACAAAATGCCATATGCGTGTTTCATGCAATTATAATTTGACTTTTTGTTTATATACTACTCTTGCATTATATATTAATTGCAGTAAGTTAGCTGTTTGCTTCAGATGACTAAAATCCATCACCGTGATCACATCATGACATGAGAGGATCAAGTTTGTGAGCTCTTGAGGAACCACAGTGTACACAAGTCTCTGGGACCTGACAAGATGCATCCCAGAGTCCTGAGAGAATTGGCTGATGCAGCTGCCACGCCACTTTCCATGATATTTGGAAAGTCCTGGCAGTCAGGTGAAGTCCCATGTGACGTAAAAAGGGAAACACTGCACCTGTTTTTAAAAAGAGTAGGAAGGAGGACAGTTTCTTTCTGTTTAATCCATTCCTGTTCATTGAAGCTTCAGAAAATCTAATTGATAAAGAGCTCCTTGAGGTGTGGGTGGTGTGCCCAGAAGAGCATTCTGAGCTCCACAAGCCAGACCTTAACTTATACATTGATCACACTTCACTGAGCCGTTTTCAACTAATTCTCACCTTGCATTTTTCAGATTACAAAAGTGGTACTCAGCAAAGGTTGGAGGTGCCTGGAGTGCACAGTGTGTGAAGCCTGTGGGAAAGCCACAGATCCAGGGAGACTCCTCCTGTGTGATGACTGCGACATCAGCTACCACACCTACTGCCTGGATCCACCCCTGCAGACCGTGCCAAAGGGAGGCTGGAAGTGCAAATGGTGTGTTTGAGCCTGGGGTCAGAGATGCTGACTGCTGGCCTCTTCTGCCTCTTTCTCTCACTCGGTTTTTGTAATGTCACTTGAATTGTAACACGGTTTTAATTGCGTCTAAGTCAGGTGTATTAAACAAAGCTAACAAAGTGCTTTTGAGTTGCTTCATTTAATTATCAGTTTATAAGGGAAACTCTTACCTCCTCTTAGAGCTGCTTCTTCATGCCAAAAATCACAGAAGTAGAGATAGACAAAATTTCTCTTCTGAAACTCATAGCAAAAAAAATTTCCAATTTACATTTCTTGTAATCATTCCAGTGTTCAGTTGGAAAAAAGAATGAGTGCTTCACCCGAGTGTTCTCAAAATAAAACCCTGTGAAGACCATTTGTTTTACTTGGGTGAAACACAAACAGACCAGACCTCTCACATGGTTAAGTCTCCAGATCTCAAAGTGAATGGCAACTGGAAGCAGGAACTCATCTGACCTGTTGAGCTGTTACAAGAACCCATCTGCCTGCTTTTGCAGTTTCAAGGGAATTATTAATTGAGAACTTCATTTAAAAAGTACAAAAAATGTTGTTAGACATTTGTGGTTAAACGTGTTGTTAAGTTAAAACTTAATTACTCACCTCGTTCTGAGTGAAAGAGATTTAAAGCCACAAAATGATCTTCCTGTGAACTGACAGAATGCATCTTTTTGTCTGTTCTGCAGGTGTGTTTGGTGCAGACACTGTGGAGCAACTTCTCCAGGTTTAAGATGTGAATGGCAAAATAATTACACACAGTGTGCTCCCTGTGCAAGTTTGTCTACCTGCCCAATCTGCTACCGCATGTACAGGGATGAGGAGCTAATCATTCAGTGTAGACAGTGTGATCGGTAAGAATTTCTAATATTTCATATGTTTTTCCTGTTTAAGTCTTGTTTTCATTTTTTCCCCCTAATGTAAAAGGGCAGAGGTGAAGGAAATGGTTATGTGGTAAAGAACATTGGATTACTGAGTCTCAGAAGTCTCTTACTAGTTCCTTCCTGGTTGTACCACAGACTTAACTGTCTGACTCTGGGCAAATTAATTAATCACTCTGTGCCTCTTCCCCCATGCCCTATAAAAATAAAACTGATTTACTTCACAAGACTATTGTGGTGAGGCTGAATTTAGAGTACCTTGTATAAAGTAATTAAAATTATTGCAACATAGGGAGAAAATTACCATGCAAAAACTTACTTGGGAGATTGTTTTATAGAGAGTTCCTTCCTGTGGAGGGAAATAGTTGATCTGCTGCTCCATATACAGGATGTAGCACACACCACTATAGGGGATGCTGTATATGGAAAATCTTATTCTGTGGTTTCTCCCTAAAAGAATTCAAACTGAACAACTATTTCCCATTTACTTGGACCATAGACTGATACTTGGGTCTCCTAAAAAAAACACCTATTTCCTTTAAATTGTATTTTTTCCCCCACTTAATTTCTAGATGGATGCATGCAATCTGTCAGAACTTAAACACAGAGGAGGAAGTGGAAAACATAGCTGATATGGGTTTTGACTGTACCATTTGTAGGCCATACATTCCACCAACGAACGGTAAGAAGACGATCAAAACCAATGGCAGGATTGCACACTGCAATAAATATGTTTGGGAATGTGTTCTGTGCTCTGATGGAGGTTTGGCTCGTGGTAGAAATAAGATATTTTTTGTGTTTGTGTTAAGGGCTCTTGTGGAGGTGTTCTAGGCTCTTTTGCACCCTGAAGTGATTTAGGCCAGAGGGAACCTCATGGGATTTCTGGGTAGAGTTATTGAAGATAGGGATAAACTGCTAAGAGGATTTGGAGTGAGGGGGTCAAAGGCATCACATTTTGTCAAGTGCAGGAAAGAAAGCCCAGTTCTCTAAAGTTACATCTGCAGACGAATCTGAAAATTATTTCTAAGCAGAAAAAGTTGGTGTATTTTGATGCTTTGAGGCTGTCTGAGGCAGCAGGAGCTGTAACAACAGTCTGTGTAAGCATTTTTCCCTTCCTCCCTCATGTTTTCTTTATGCCTTTTCCTCAGCTCTCCCAATATTCAAGACCAATGCTTCCCTCCCTAGATGCAAAAAGAATTGGCCATACTTCCTTATTAATTTAATTTACTTCCTAATTAATTTAATATTAATTCTGATGAACTTTGCACTTGCCTGGACATGGACACCAACAGCCTTGTTGCTCTGTGTCACAGCTCTGCAGCAATGGCACTTCGGGAGCTGAGGTTACTGCAGTTCAAGCACATTTACAGCATCTGGTTCCATGGGATGGTGCTGGTTAATGTTGTGTGAGTGGCCTGTCAGCAGTTAGGCTGGCCTGTGACATGATTTATAGTCTTATATTTTAGTCTTGCTGCAAGGGTGATAGCCCAGGTCTGTTTTCCCTGCGTGTCATCTCAGGGAAGTTGCTGCTTCAGTCGGCTCCTTTCACATTGACAGCTATTCCCATTTTTAGCATAGGCACATGAAAGTGTTCATATTACCCCTTCATTGGGGTATCACAACAGAACAGTAGGAGGAACATACAAAAAACTAAGCAAATGTTGCAAGTAAAATTCGTGTCCACCAAGTTGTCAGTAAGATTGGTTTTCCTGATCAAGATTGAAGATGCTGTGAGGCACAGGCTTGAGAGGTCTGCCAAGAAAAGTTCAATAGAGCATCTAATGTCCCTTAACACTGGCTTGTCCTCACCACAGCAGTAGTTGTAACTTACTGACCTGACCTTGGTTTATATACTCCCTGCTGGAACACTTTCAAGTAATCCATTTTTATCACTAATTGAAGAATGACTAATGCATCTGTATTTCTGCAAGTCACTTCATTTTAAAGACCTGCCTTCAGAAATTCAAAATGAAAGTGTTTTTTTAAGTGGAAAAAGCAAGAAACTTGCAGATACAGACTTTTGTTTATTTTTATCATAAACTTAAAGCAAAAAAATCCAAGTAAGAAATAGTTCTTCCTTTCTCTTTGGAGCTGGCAGAGCTACCTTAGAGAGAAAATTAAAGCCCATGATATATTAGATGGAACAGCTCCACAAGAGGTGTTTCACTTCCAGGTAGAAGCTGCCCCCTGAGTTAGTCCTTCCTGCACACCTCTATGAAGTCATGTTGCTTAGGTTTGGGTTCTAAGGAATAGGAGCCATTCCCTTGGGAGTTCCCAAGTTTTCTTCACAGATTTTTTTTACAAGACAAGTTTTTCTGCTTATTCTTTCCTGTTTTGACTCAGTATTAAAATCTCTCTAACACATGTACATTTGCACAGTTGCATGTCTGAGTATGTCCTTTGATGCATGTTCATAGAAATACTGCATGTACTTTTATATGAAGTGTTTTGGTCTTTCATGAATTCTTCTGAAACTTCACTGAAAATTTTCTATAATTTTTTCTTGCAAAGTGAGAAGAATTAGCATTTGATAAACTTGGGGAAATGAATGTTTATTAGCAATAGAAAGCTTCTACAAATGTATCATATTGTGGGATTCTTACTGGGATGGTTCTTACCCTTTCCATTTGATGTGTCATAGATGTGTTGCAAGTTTTGTTACCGGGCTTTTAGCCACTTCCTTTCTAGAAGGAACAGGAGCCCCTCAACCTAATAAATAAACAAAACATTGCAAGTGTACCCTTGGTGAAGAGTAAATGGTTCTGCTGTGTAGGTATTGAGAAGGAGCTTTCAGTTCACTTTCTTCAGAAAGTGAAAACTTCTTTAAATTTGTAAGAGCTCTTCCCTGCCTCATCATACTTGAGATTCTTACAGAGTCATCTTCTTCAGGAAACAGAAATAAAAGATAGTGTTTTCTTCTTGAACGTACATAAATACCAAAAGCCAGAATGGTGTAAGATTTGCTCCAGTGCAGTGTACCAGAAACCGTCATTACTAGGTTATTGTGAAATAGCCATCTCTGATCAGTGTTTTATCAGGTGCCTTTTAGTACCATCTCAATGTATAACAAGTGTCCCCAGCATATTGCTGTTTCCTGTAGAGAAATTTATAAGTTCTCATTACTGCATGCTAGGCAGGTATGTTTAGGTAGCAGCAGCTTTTGCCCTGTGGTGTAATTCCTGCATGTTCAGGAGAGGGGTGTGTGTGTCTCTCATCCAGATCCACTCCTGGACAAGCACTTCTTGCCTTTGTGTCATTGCTCTTGTTGTCCTATGCCCCATCTGCAGATTTCATGCCTCCTCACTTACTCCTGTCTCCATCCAGATTCCAGCTTCTTCCTCCCTTGGTGCTGTTTTTGTTCCCCTGCAGGAGGCAGAGGGACCAACTCTGCCTGGTTTCCTGTAACCAGGCTGAACTGATCTGGTTGCAGTTTCTGAGCTGCCTGTGTGCAGTTATTCCTCCTGGGGCTCAAGTAGACATGCTCATGGAGGCAGTGAGGATTTGGTATCACTTACCCTGTCCAGGGCTGCCTGGTACTGCCAGTGGGACACATTATGGCTGGTAGTCTCTATTTCATCATTTTCATTAAACTGATTTCAAATTTTCTTCATTCTGAAACTTTATTCTATGTACTTTACAAATACAAGATGCAAATCCAACATAATACAATGCTTTAAAAATTAACTTTTGAATTTTTTTTATTATTTGGCACATATGCTGTGTCAGCTCTAATGGTCTTGTGTTACTAAATTTACCAAAAAGTCACTGTATCATTGATACAGTTATGCAAGCATCCAGTAAAGAGTGCTCTGCTAGTGCTGTGTTTCTGTATCAACCATTCCACTCTGTCCCATGTGCTGGTTTCATTTTTTCATAGAATTTTTTTTACAGCCCTAAAAATGAACTCCACTTTCTTTTCTCATCATATTGTATTCTTTGCAATTATTTGCTTTCAGCTGAGGCTACTAATTGCTGTACAGTATTCAGCACATTTAAACCCTTTTGCAGATAAGTTTAGCAGTTTTGGTTAAACTTCAGCTGAATGCCTCAAAAAGCAATCTTTTTTCCATTTCATTTTTTTTTCCCTTTGGATGGTCTTTCTCTAACAGTATTGTGCTTTTCTGCTGTTTTATTGATGTAATCCTTAATCTGCACTCCAATTAGCTCCTTTTCTGGAAGTCTGTTTGATACTGTCTTCAAACACTGTTTGTTCGTGCAGTTTTTGTGAGTGGGTCTCTGAAGGCCTCACCTCTGTCACTATTGGGTTGTTTATTTGAGCATTTCAACTCTTATTCAGTCTGCAGAGCTTTAAAATTGTTCAGTCTGACCTGGATGAGGAGATCTCTCTGTTGTTTGACTTTTAAATGAAAGATTTCAAATTCGTGTTCACAACTGTCTTTCTGAATTTCTGGTTTACCTTAGATTCCAATTCAATAATTGCTACTTCAGTCTTAAAACCATCTTGTAAATGATAACAAATTAAATTAACAGATGATGTCTTATTCCACTTCGAACAGTTCTTACAATCTGGCTATTTTCTCTTGTTTCTATTCAGTTTTTTGAGTATCTTCCTTTCAGCAGCTTGTTCCCTATTTTTTGTTGCTTTGCGAATCCATGTCTCTTTCAAAATGTCATTTTCAATTTATTTTCTTCCTTGTGTTTTCTCTCCTCTCTTGAGTTAAGTTTTTCAATAGTTCCCATAGGCTCCTTTCATTTACTAATTGCATGAAATGCTGGTTTTTTGCAGGTTATACCCTGCCCATTAGTTGCACATTACGTAAAACTTTCAAAGCACTGTAGTTTTTGAAGACAGACTTGCACTTTCCTTAAATTTGTTTATGTGCTAGGAAGCATCCAGTTCATTTCATACTCATTTCAAGTGTTACTTGGAAGCTTTTGTGCTTTTCCTCATCTTGCCCTGGCTCCTGTGGTGTGTGTGAGGTGGAGCAGCAGCACACGTGCCATGGTTGATGTGACACACGGAACCCCCCATGGGTTTTGTGCCTCGGGTCTCATCTTGTGTGACAAGCACAGAGGAAATACTCCAGATGTTAACTTGAGTCCTAAATTCAGCATGAATAAAATTTCTAGGCAAAAATAAAAAGAAAAAAGTGTAACTTGCCTCTGTGGTAATGCTACCTGTGCCAGACTAACAGGTTTTCTGATTCTAGTTGGCTGTTTGCGAGATAGAAGCTCCTAATTTTCACTTTACTGCTCTGTCTATGTAATCTGTGAAGTCACTACTAATATTAAAAGTTTAGTCTTCATATCATAGGTGAGTGAAGCATGATTGCAGTTATGTAGTTAAGGCAAAAGGGAAGAGCATTTCTGCCCAATTCAAAAGTAGCCTTGTGTTGCAGAACACTTTTGATTATTATTTTTTCAGTCACGCTGTTCACTGCTGCCCTGTAGCACACAAGGTGTAATTTTTCAAGTTGAGTTTCTGCTGTTCCATTTACTCTTATCTGGAATATGAATTGCCCTAACTTCAACAGGTCCTGTATTATCTGTTCTCAGATACATCAGCCTTCTCCAAGTGCTGTGTAAGAGGCCTGACAGCACAGACACAGTGAGAATTTTGTGTGCAGAGCTCTTGTAGTGTGCTGGCCCCTCCTTGGGAAAATACTGATCAATCCCCACTTCACAAAACCCTCACATTTTTAATGAGTAGGGCAGCAAAACCTGAATATCATGACTAATGTGGAGGTTGCTTTCCAACCAAAAAGATCCAGTGTATTCATTTGCTCTTGGCCCAGCAGAAGATCATTTCCCACCGAGTTCAGTGCTATTCCAGTGCCATTCTTGGCTTTAGGAAATTGGAAAACTTCAATTTGTATCAAGCTTCTTTTGTAGTCACATCTGTGACACTGAAAAGCACTTTATTTTAAAGGTGCAAATATAAACAATTGCCAACAGTATAAATTAGGGAGTTTACCAGAACTATTTGAAGGAAAATTAATAGTTTCAATTTAAATCAAGTCACCATTTTTAAAAGTTGAAATTATTTTCCTTATATTTTTCAGTGCCTTCTTTGGACTGTTGTGATTCATCAGTTGGAGCTCAGATAATTTCAAAATCAAAAGAACTAGGTAAAGAATGGAAATGCTTACTATCTGATCATTTAGCATATTTTAAGGGTATATTTTTACATGAGACAAAAATTCCTTTTCCTATGGTTTGGTAACAGACAGCATTAACTATCCTTCAGTTACCACAGCATGCTTTCCATTTTTTCCCTCATTCTTGCTTCTTTCTTCTCTCTTGCCTGCCATACCCATAATAATTACTTTAAATTATGCTTTGATCCTGCAGTCTTAGTTGCTTGCCTTAATATCAGTGATGATAACACAGCGTGGCTGAGTCAGGCATGTACACAAATGTTTACAGGCTTGAGCTGTTAGGAGGATGCAGCTCTTCCGTATTTGTCTGGTTCACACTAGGAATTTACAATCTTTAAAAGCCTACTCACAAGTCAGTCTGTAATGATAGCACCCAGCAGCTTCCATCACATCAGAGTTGTTTTTTTCTATTTGACACTTTAGAGAAGGTTCTCCCCTCAAATATTCAATCTGAAAAAGAGTGTGAGATGTTCTTGAAACACACACCTTTCAAGTTCAGCGTAAGAAGGCAGTCAAGTGGGAATAATTTGTTCTGAACCCGCTGTATTGTCAGATGAGGAAATGTTTTTGGTTAAATAGAGCAAATGTTATGATATTTGTATGTTTTTCAAAAGCTGTGTTATCAAATCATGATTTAATTGGCTCCAGAGAGGTGAAGCATCATTGCAACCTCTTCAATATTTGGAAATTCCCTGATTGGGAATTGCTGGGCCCCAGCACAAGTGGCAGGGCCTTTCTGCATGGTGAATTAAGGAGCATTAGAGCTTATCAGTGGACTCAATTGTCATTTAACAGCTTGAGGAGGAAGCAGTCTTGCAGGTCTTGGGAGACTTGGGTTCTACCCCCAATTTCCAGTTTGATCTTGACCAGCTCACTTGATACAACTTGGGTTTTTTGTCTGTCTATAAAATAGGGCTGATGACTTCTCTGAGTTTCCAGGAGTTCTTGGAGGTTTAAGGTTATTAATAAGATGTAGGTAAAGTGCTGAGGGCTGGATGGTTGCCTTGGCTGGTATGCAGCAGGGACCCAAATTATGACTTGCACAGTTTTCTGTGGGTGCCAGTAATACAGAAATACCCTGCAAGGCACCAGTTTCCATAACCAAATTGTTCTTTCTAATGAGTTCTTGATATAAGTTGTTTCATAGCAGTGTAATGGATTATTGCTGGCTTTGATATCAGACCCTAAATCATACGGCTGTAATTGCAATGTGTAAGACAGTGTCAGATCTCTGGTTTGTTTATACCAGTTTCCTCATTCATGGGTCAGCTCCATACATGTGAATTATTAACTCTTGTAAGTGCTATTCCTAAAAAAATCTAAGACTTGTAAATTAAAAGAGTTTTATATTGCTGTTATGATTCATTCAACTTTTATAGACCCACCGAAGACATACACCCAGGATGGAGTCTGCTTGACAGAATCCGGCATGTCTCAGTTACAGAGCCTCACTGTTACAGTGCCGAGAAGAAAACGGACGAAACCAAAGCTTAAACTGAAGATTATAAATCAGAACAGTGTGGCTGTACTTCAGACACCCCCAGATGCCCAGTCAGAACACTCAAGAGATGGGGAGATGGATGACAGTAGAGGTAGCAGTCTACTTTTGGCATGTCTTGTAGCTTGGAGTGTTGCAGTACCTGTGTGTATTGCAAATATCCCTGGGAGTTTATATTATACCGATACTCCTGTGTTCTCTACAGAATGTTTTATGGAAATTTCTGGAACAGTAGTCATGGCTCACTGTTGTCCATTTTAGGAATTTTCCTTGTTTTTCTGTTTATGGGTCATCCATCCTATAGGAAACTCACCTTTCTAGGACTGCCAGTACTGGAAATACGAGATTCTTTTTTTTTGTGCAATCTTTGGCTTACCTGTGGGAAACGTTGCACACTTACCATGTACAAAGGTGCTTAAATTCAGTGCAAACTCTGGAAGTGTTGGCTCAGCAAAGCAACATCTGTATCACTGAGAAGCTGGCATTAAAATCAAGTGGGAGAGTGGAGTAGTTCTTTGCTGAGAGCACTTCTCTTTTGTGAAAAGGTGAGCTGACCTGAGAGTCAGTGATCTGGGCTAACACTTTCCTGGTGCAGCACCATTGTCCTTGCTGTGCATCCTGAGAAGGGTGATGGCACAAGAGGTGTTAATCCATGGCCTGGGGCAAGGCTGCTTTCTGTTGCAGGTGACAAAGTTACTGCATTGGTCATGTAGGTGTCTCTTTGGAGAGGAACTGAGGCACAGGGGCACCCCACCTCCTCACAGTTCTGTTGATGCAACACTGCCTTGTTGATCAGATTAAATGTCATAAGAAGCTAATTTTAGCTAGGAGTGTATTTGAGATAACTGGGTACTTCAGCTATCAGTGAAGTTTCAGTGTTAACTTGTTGATAGAAGTATTGTTCCTGTTGTTTGGAGAGCACATATCCTCTATTGTTGACTAGAACTATTCTTTTCTAAAAATAGCTTCCGGTTATTTCTTTGTAACCTTTTAAACAGTTTGTTTTTCTTTTCATTTCTTTCAGTATTCGCAAGATTCAGTATTCACATTATCCTAACATTACATGGAGTCAGAAATTTCATCTCATATATTCTCCATCAGATAGATTTTTGAAAGCAAAAACTGCATTTGAATTTGGAGGCAGCTAGTCACTTCCCTTGTTCTTTTTCAGTGGTTAATGATCTTTACTTTTTAAAATGTGTGCTTGTTTTCTATATGACTTTTTCTGACTTCATTAACTGCTTGTTGGCTTCTATAGGTGGTAGGTCTTTTCAAATGGATAACAGGATATGTAGATGTGATAGCAGGGTGTGAAAGGGAGAGCCAGAGCATCCACAACTTCAATTTCAGTTCTGATCACCTTTTGTTGTCTTGTTAAGAGTTAAAGCACATTCATGTGTGTGATGGTAACCACAGCAAGTCCATGGAGATGGGCTAGGTTTCCTTGAAGCTCTGGGTGTGTAGGGCTCTGCTCTGCAGAGGGGATCAGTGTCTGTCTCTGAACATCTGGAATTTTTGTATAAGCATCAGGATGAATAAAGCTGTGCCATGGCTTTGACTGGAGTAACACGGTGTAGCAATCCCAGGGAAAAAGGAAGAAAAACCCTTATTTTGACTCTTGATGTTCCAGGTGGAAAAAAGAGGCTTTATCTGAGAAAAGTGAGCTCATGGAATTTCATTACCATCTCGTTTGTAGGCTTTCATCAGGGTCAGCTTTCATTGGATCATCTTCATTTTAGAGTCCACTTGAAAGCTGAGCTTGCTTTGGGAGCTTCAGCTTGGTGGCCTTTGCCATCCACTGACTTTGTTGGTAGAGCTCAGTGAGGTCTTTATCAGTGGGAAATTTCGGCTGGGCCATGACCTAGCCTGTGGAAGAGTGAGGGTTGCAGTTCTACCACAGCAAAAGTGGTGTGGGAGTCCAGCTCTGTTACAACAATATTTCTTCCTCTTGTAAGTGCATGGGGTTTTACTCCATCTAGAATTATATACCTATATCCAAAGCAGAACATGAGAATTCCAGTATCTTTTCAAGGGTGAGAGTATATAAACATTTCAGGTTTATGATAAAATGAAGATGCAAGGTCTTTTTGGGGATATCAGGAAGAATTAGTTCCCTCTGTCTTCAACACCAAAGGCTTTTTAACGTCAGCATAACTTTACATCTGTTTCTACCCTACTTTCCCACAGAATATAAACTCTAACTTTGAATTATAGTTTTAATCTTCAAGGCTGAGTAATTCCTTTGGGCTGAATTTTGTATTAAACAAATCAAATTCCTCTTCATAGATAGTCTGCTTTCAGTCAGTTAGAAGGCTTCAAGTCATGAACCCACTACACTAAAAGTCATTATTACACTTTACCTTCCAAGTGCAGGCTGCAGTTTTTAAGTGTCTTCTCAATATAAAAAAAACCCTGTCGAAGAAAACTGAGGAGGTCAGTGAAGAAAAGGAAGTTTATCTTGGTAAATTGGATCCATATTCCTTCATGGAATAGCTAGAGATTGCTCAGACACTTAGCACAGGCTTCCAAAAGAGGTACAAAAAACTTTCTCTGATATACATATACTAATTATTGTGTTTGTTTGCTGGTTCTGTCTAAACATCATCTCATAAGAAATGTGTGTATAGATAGGCTGGGTTTCCCAAAAATGTCCAGGGATTATGATTAACTGTCACCCTTTCGAAAAACCTTATATTCTCAACCAGTTTCTCATAAAACAGTCAGATGTGGAAATTTTGGAAAAATTAATTTTCTTTCCCTTTTTCAGTTAAAGTTAACCATTGCCTCTTTTCTGCAGAAGGTGATCTTATGGATTGTGATGGAAAATCAGATTCCAGTCCAGAACGGGAAGCTGTGGATGATGATACCAAAGTAGCTGAAGGAGCTGATGGGATTAAAAAAAGGAAGCGAAAACCATACAGACCTGGTAGGATAAATTAGCTTAGATCACTGTGTGTCCATTGCTCATTTTTTTTCTGTATAATTACAAAAAATATTAGAGAACACTCTGGCACTCTGAAGTATTCTACTGATTATTGTTGGCTGTAGATTTTTTCCCTATTCTGTTTAAAGTTTTCTTTTTTATTCTTGCTAAAACACATTTCCAAAGGTTGCTGATGTATGGAAATATCTGAACTTCAGAGAACTTTCTGCAATTATTTTACTTGTTTTCTGAAATATTTTAAAAGAGTAGTTTACCAGGTATTTGCGGATTATTTCTGACAGGTGAATTTTAATGAATTCAGTTATTGGATGTATTAATTTATTTTAATTTCTTTGGGCAGTTGACTCTTAATTATTCTGACTGAATTAATTAACTATATGTCTTGGGTGCACAAGCAGTCGAGCTGTGTCCATGTAGAATATATCCATTAGTTATCCTTTAGTTTTCTGCAGCCAACAATTCCCCTGGAAAATGGAACAGATCTGTATCTCATACATTTAGATACTTACACACCAAGTGCAAAGGAGCAGGAACTTTGCAGTCAGTCTCTAGTGAAGGATTCAGGAGTTTCAGGCACTATGATGTTGATTAATTATCTTTTTATTTGGGATACATCCTTCTCCGGGAGCATCATTTGGAGTGGTGGGCTCTCTGGAGATATTTGCAGAGGATTTTTTGTGGTCCTTTGAGGTTCTTTAATAGGTTTCATTTGGTAGATTGACAGCTAATTCCATCACCTCATCAGTTTGCCCCAAGAGAAGGGAAAATCCACATCTGAAAGTTGCCAGGTTTGGTGATTTGAACTTCTTGTGGATGTTCTATAGTCCTGAAATTCTGATCAATTTTCATTACATGTATACCCACTGAGACATAACAATTCCGAAATGTTTCATAAAATTCCAAATGAAAACTCCTTGAGTGTCTGAGAGTCATTCTTAGACATCTAGATGTAACAGTCTCCTTGACCTGCAGAGTAATCTTGGCTCTCATTCATGCTGTGAAACAGTTTTTATTCAGTGTGTTGAATTTTTGCTTCCTTGTTCAGGTATTGGTGGATTTATGGTACGTCAGAGGAGTCGTACGGGGCAGGGGAAGACAAAAAGATCTCTCTCCAGGAAAGATTCTTCTGGATCTGTTTCTGAACAGTTGCCTGGCAGAGATGAAGGTAAGTGCAGGAATTTGGTGTTAAATGTTTCTTCATGCAGTAAGAACAATAAACCAAATATGGTGATGCTTTTACTATGGTATAACTTTATTAATTCAACTGAAAATACCCATTCCTGCCTAGCTATAATTTCAACAGAGCCTATGATGGACAAAGAAGCTGAAACAATGAATTGCAGGCTGTTGTAGGAGATAAATAGTGAGAATTATTATTATTATTATTATTATTACTAAGTTAGATTTAGAGCAATCCTCTTTCTGATACACCTTTCTCCAGGTGTAGCCCTGGTCCAGGTGTGTCTTCTCGACCATCAGTTTTAATACTCAGCAGTGCTCCATATTCCATGAATGTGTCTAATCAATTTTTTAAATATCTATTAATGCTCTGGAAAATCCTTTATTAGAGAGTTTTGTGATAATTGTTGAATGAAGAAATAATTCCTTTATATTTTAAACCAGATATCAGATATCTGAGAGTTTCATAAGCTGTCCTTGTCTTTAATATTATGAAAGATTATTTTTTTTTAATCATACTGATTTGTAATACAGAAATATGTTCTAGATGTTTATCATATTTCTCCATCAGTGTTGCCTTTTCCAGGGCTGAAGAATCCTTGACTTTGTTGGGTGTCTTTTCCCATGGCAGAGCCATTTTCATGCCTCTGACACTGCAGTTCTCGGTAGATTGGGCACCTAACAAGAAGTCAGATTTCATTCATGGCCTTTTCCTCTTTCCCGCTGTGTGTGATTAGACTAAATTATTCCATCCATCTGGAATTGCTCACACTGATCTAGAGAGTGTTGAGGTATCATTCAGGGGAGATGTGGAATATGTTCAGTTCAGAGCCTGTTCCCTGGCAAGTCAGCAGAAGGAGGCTGCTGCTCTAAAGGATGGCTGATACCACCCCAGTTAAAGACACTGGCCTGTGATTTCTCCTGTAACTCTCTGCTTTTTGTTTAGCTGTTGTTTTTTTACTGTCAGTCTCTTACTGTAGATTTGGTGGAGACTGGATGTTTGTTGCTGCATGCAGGCAGTATTATTAAAATCTCACATTAAAGTGTTGTCTGTGTTTGCATTTGTAGAACGACTTCATAAAGCCAATAAACATTTCTTTTATCAGTGCAGCCAGATATTTTAATTAAGTTCACAATCTTGGTATGTGTTTGCTTTCTCTTTAATACTAGTGTTATAGCTGTGTTTCTGCTTTGTAAATAATATTTCAATGTAGCTTACTGCCTTATTTCAGGTTTTGCTGAAAATCTTGTGGTAGATGTTCTCATTTCCAGAGGAGTCTGCTCCTTTAAGTAAAATTATTTTTTTTAAATTGGCTAAAAATCTAATTCCCCATTCTGGGTAACACTACAATGTATATTATTTATAAGGAGTATTCTTCAACAAGTATTATTCGGTTGAAAGTTGGGGCTTCTTTTTGTCTGATCAGACACAGTTGCTAGTTGAGAAAAAAATACAAATCATAGCGTGCCAAGAGCCTGCTTGTCAGTGGCCAGTACTCATCAGCTTTACCAGGATTTTTTTGCACCCTTATCACATCCACTTCTTTTCTGTGTGAAATCTCCCTCTCAGACAGTGCAGAGGTCACAGTGTTGGTGAGCCTCATTCCCCTCATGGTCCTCTGGATATGCTACAGGGGATCACTGCAGTACGAAGCAGAGCTTTTATTACCATGATAATATAGTTTCTTAAATAACTTGCCAGAGTCCTTAGCTTCATGTAATTTGCTTTGGCAAGACAGAAGTAGCAGAACTTGAAAAGTTCTGCATTACCTGCAGTGTTTTTCTTGCTCTGTTGTAATAAAATACTGAATGATTGATGAGCACTGTGTGCTTTTGTGTTTATTAGAAAAAGCAGTGCCACTTTGAAATATGACAGCTGAATAAATGTGTAATTTTTCTTGAAGGGCTTCTTTATAGATTTCTTTTTCTAGGCTGTTCATTATTTATATGATAGTTCTTTCTCAGATTTTTTTTAAAAAAGTTTTTTAGTTCTAATTTGAGAAAAAATAGTGTATGAAATGAAAGGTGGTTAATGTCTAACTTAGTACTGATGACACTGGAGATACTTGTTCAGTGGAATTGTCTTTTCAAATATCTGATTGCATGGCACCTATAATTCCTGTCAAATTAGTGAATTCTGAGGTTGCCTGGGGATACAGAAGTTGAAGGTCTGTGTGTACCTGGGAGATACAGCAGTGATGTGGCTGGTGTTACTGGCATTTCCTGCTGCCAGAGCCTGGGTGGTCAGGGCAGTGCACAGCTGGAAAAAAGCCACCTCTGGAATGCATCTGCAGTGATGTGCAGTAACCCATGCACCCAGAGGAAGCCAGATGTGCTGCCACTGTACCTTTAGAGCAAAATACTGAGTGGTCTGTTTATTTGTGCCTGGATGTTCCTTTGTAGGTTGGACAGAGCAGCTGCCAGACACTCCAATTGAGGAGTCTACCCCAGCTTCTGAAAGTACTGAGAAAATAAAAAAGCGTTACAGGAAAAAGAAAAATAAACTTGAAGAAACCTTTCCTGCCTACTTGCAGGTAAAGCTGGTGATCTGCTCCTCGTATTGTAAACCCATTTAAAAGCCTAATCTTCATGTATTGCTTCATAGTTTGTATAAACCATTGTTTCTTCTCTGATTCCAAATTGACGATTTAAATGAAATGGGTTTTCTGTAAAGAACGTTCATGAGCTTGTACAGAAAACTGTGTTAAGTTACAACTCCAGGATTCTGGAGAATCCTTCTCAAAGTATTTCGATCTCTCCTTATTCTGAGACAAGAGATGGGGTGGAAAAATCATTCCTTTGCTCTGTGAACTGACACATGATGTTTCCACATTCAGCCCTGTAGGATGTCTTAGCCTGATCAGCCCACTTCTCAGCTTCGCATTTTGCTTTTTGAGGATTGTAGAATTGGATTGATTTGATAAGGGAAACTTGTTTCCTACAGTTTTATGGATTTGTATGCCCTGAATTTCCCTACCACAGTAATGTCTCCTGTTCCCTCCCATTAATTTCATGGTGTCCCTAGCAGGTAAGGAGGCAGCAGTTTGGATAATAACCAGGGTATTAATGGTGATGGAGCAACTTCCCTTCCATTAATCAGGTTATAAACTGGCTGGTTTATATATATATATATATATAATATATATATATCTTATTTGGCTTATTCTTCTTCTCAGCCACCTTCGTGGTGAAAGAAATTTTCCAAAGTTGGAACTATTGTTGTCTTGTAGATGTTCACCAAAGGTCATGGCATGACCTGTGTTGGAATTGAAAGCAAAGAATTAACAGAGAGGCAGAACATTTTCTCTTTAAAAAACAGTATTTTATAAGTGGGGAAGTGGAAAAGAAAATACTTGGAAAGAAAACACTTAAACAACATTTCCTTTGGACTAATAAGCATAAATATTTTTAGTGTATATTTTACTTCTGTAAAACATAGAATATTTCTTAGAGTCTTGTTAGTATTACAAAACTCGCTGCTGAAAAATCTATTTTTAGATTTATTTTTAGAACTGTATCCTAAATCAACATATCAAAGACAACATGGAAACAGAAAGGTTGTTATAAAGGTTGACTTGAAAATTTGACATGTTGTTGACAAGTTTCTGAGTATTTAGGCTTAGGTGAGTGATAGCTGTTACATAGTCTTTTAAAAGCTACTTTTATAATGTAAGTTAAACATCTTCAGGTTTTTTGTTATTGCAGTTAGACATGATGATGATTTTGTGAAATGCAGTGTATGGTCATTCTTAAAATAGAGCCAGAGTTGCAGATCAAGTTGGCCAGTAGTGTGCCCCTTTATCAGTTGTCCTTTCAGTGTAAAGAGAAATATTTTAAAGAATAAGCAAAATGTGATAGATAAATACACTGTATTGGTACACTGTCTATGCCACATATGTGTAAGAAGGCTAAAGTTTTTCTGTATAATCTAAGTTATAAATTTAATCCTAAAATTCTGTTTATGTAGCTTCCTCAGGTAAGCTGTAGCCACTCCTCCTAACCTGGAAGAGATATTGCCATACTGGAAGGTTTTTGAGACTGAGACTGTGTTTTTATATTCTTATTAATCCTTGGCTATTAATTTTTAACTTTCTCATTTACTCAAATTTTTCAGTCAATACAGTGTTCTTCCTCTGTTAAATCATTTTGTTGTCTTTGCAGGAAGCTTTCTTTGGGAAAGACCTGCTGGATACCAGCAGACAGAGCAAGATGAGCCTGGATAATTTACCTGAAGAGTCACTTCCACTTTCATGTAAAACAAACTTGGCCACCAGTTTCCTGGATCCTTCATCTGACCCCCTTCTTAGCTCCACCTCCACTCCAGCTCAGGCAAAACTGGGACCTCAAGGTATACAAACCTAACCTAAGTGATAATTCAGTAGTTTGATTTTATGGTGGTGACTGGGGCTTTTCCACTCTATTTACCACTTTCCTCCCACAGTTTATGTGATGCATTTTTCAGCATTCTATATATGAACTGTCCTTGTGAGGTTAACTAACACTGATATTTAGTGATATTCTTCTCAAGGGCTCCAGCTGTTTCAGAAAGAGCAGTGGATGACACAACAATTGGCACTAAATGCAAATCTGCAACATCTTGACTATAATATCCATGGCTATAAAATCCATGAAAACTAGCTCTGTGTAAGAAAAAGCATACAGTTCACTATAGAAGAAAACACAGATATTCTCATTAAAAAATACTTTTAGTAATCTAGTGGATATTAGGTGGATGAATATCATCCAACTATTCTTTTCTTTACTGTTTTAGATTATTTTAGGTTGCCAGTCTCCTCAGAATTTTTGTTTCACCATGTCCTTTCTGAACATGAGTGCCCTTTCCAGGTACAGTTTGTAGCCCCTAGGCAATCTTTTGCTTCTGCTATTGCAAAACCTTACTGAAGGTTCTGCTGAGAGTTTTGCAAATAGCCAGAGGGTTGTAAAGTGCTGCTGAAAGAGCAGCCTCACACAAAAGAGCAATTAAAACCTTACTGTCTCCTTCAAAGTATTTTTCCTCTGTCTTGTAGTATGTGCTGTTAGGTAGAGGTGTCTTTATTTTTAAAAACTGCTACTATTTCTCTTGCATATTAATTAATTTATGGCTTGTGTTTCAGCTGATCCCCAAAGTTTTTCTGTCTAAAACTGTTTGCACACACTATCACAGTTTCCACTGTCCAGAGAGTCATTTGAAGAAAGGTCACCTATTTGTGATTGTTACTCAGTGAAAATCTGCTAAATGAAAAGGAAAAGACTATATTATAAATTAAACATTGATTCTTCTGCAGTTGAAGTTGTGAGTAATAGAGAATGCAAAAAGTAACTTCCCCTGAAGGTGAAGCTGCTGGAAATGAAGTGTTGCATGGTCTGTATTTCCTTGGTTCCAGCACTATAAGAAGATAAGCTCACTATGACTTTTTTCCACCCTGACTTTCTTTTGAAGGCAGTGAAATTCAGCTTCAGAGGTCTTTGCTGGCATATCCAGCTGCAAGCTTGAAGTCACTAATGTGTCCATGTGTAATGGTAGTACAGGGGTTTTAGAAATTCATGTTGATGTTAATTTAATGTACTATTTTTCTGAAGTTTGAAAGTTCTTCATAAAAAAGCAGAGTTGTAAAACTTTGTGGTTTCATCTTATTCAGAAATAAATAATAAAGAGATGGCTATTAATAAATAAATCTCTAGCAATGGCTTTGTGGATAACCCACTGAATTTCCCATTTGACATGTGAGACATTCAAAGGACAGGGCTTTCTGGCCATAGGATTGTTCCCAGCTCAATCAGTTTCTCTTGCACCTGTTCAGATTTCCAGCTAAAATTGTGTCCAGTTGGAGCTGTTTGGTGTAGTGAACTCATCTGCCAGTACTGATCAGTCCCAGTGCAGTTCTGAACTCGTTGCTGTGACTTTGTGGGGCACAGTTATTTCCACAATAGCATCTCCCCATTGAGGGGCCCTGGTTCACTGGCTAATTGCTGGAGCTGCAGATGAGAGCAGTGTCCCAGGGCACCTGGGATGTTTTCATCATTTCCATACACACCTGGCTGTGGAGCAGGAACAACATGACCTGTTTGTTCGCTGCACTGGGGGGGCTGCAGGACTGTGTTTGTCACCAGCTGTGCTGTTTTCCTACAGTGCCACTTCCCACAAGGATTGCTGACTCCTGTGAGAGTCCTTCCTTAATTGCACAGGTCTTTCCACAAGGAAAATGTTCTTCTCTTGGAAACTCCATTTGTGTAATCCCAGGATTGAGGATTAGGTATGTTTGTTCATCTTCCAGAGAGCTCTCAAGCATTTAAAGAAGTGACCATGCTCTGCTTTGCAGCAGGTTCCAGTGCTGCTGGGGAGGGCAGTGATGTGTTCAGGCTGCTCCTGAACTGACAGTGCATTTCAGGGACATGTTCTGTGATTTATTTCTTCTCACACCTTGGTTAAGGGTGGCTGAACTTTTCACTAGCCAGGATTGCAGTAGTGATAGGCATTGGCAGAGCTGGACAGAAGAGGGGTTTTTGGAGTCCTTTGTTTGCTGTTAATTTGTAGAAACTGTGACTGAAGTCACAGAGCCCTGCTCTTTGTCTGGCACAGAGGTTACTGCTTTTATTTTCAGTTAGAAAATTCACTTTTCCTATGTTTTTATGACATGTGGCACTCTGTGCTCTCTGTTCTGCATGGCACCAACCCTTAAAATCACTTCCAAGTGCTGGAGGAGAATGCAAAGGTTTGCTCACAGGTCTTGTTGTCTGTTCATGGGTGAAGTTGAAGGTGTTGATTTAGATCTGTTGCATTCTGAGGACTGTCTGCCTCTCTCTTGAGTTTCCTGACCTGTGTGTCCCTGATGAAAAAGAAGCCACTTGATGAGGTGTGTTCTGTGAAGGCACTGGCAATGTGACCTTCCCTTTAGTTTGAAATAGCTTAAATTCAGTGTATTTTTTTTTCTGGAAGTGCTGAAAAAGTCATCTGTTCAAGTGAGCTCTCCAGAGAATCCTAAAGAAATTATTCCTAGACAAAGGGAGAGGAGTTGTCTGAGTGTCTGCAACTGATTCAGGTGCTGCTGAGCCATTTTCTATCTGGAAATGTTACTGTGTGATTAAACATCTTGGGATGGCTGCAGCCTTGGGAGAGGCATTTTTATGATTTTAGAACTTCATAAATAAATAACTGCATTTGAGGGATCAGGATCACAAGATAGCATTAGAACTGTACTCTCTCAGAGATCCAGCATTACAAGCAAATTATTTTCCTTTTTGCTTTTGTCTTGGCTTTCATCTCTGTTCTGAAAAGAGTCAAATTAATGAGCAGTATTGAGCTATTTGTTTGGCAGCAGATGTCAACCAGCTATTGATTGTGATCTGAAGCAGCTGACTCAAGTGATTTCGTTGTTTCCAAGATAATATTTAACACACATGAAATTAAAGCAAGGAAAAAATAGAAGAAAAAAAGTAAAAACATGCTTTAGATTAAATGTCTTGTGTGAGTTTTATGGATTATAGACTCTATCCCTCTGCTGTTACCAACACTCAAGTCTTTTTATAGACTTAACAAACTCCATTTTGAAAAGCAGAGTGGTTTTTCCCTTATCTCATCTGAAGGCCACTGTAGAATCTGATTTCCTTGGTAGTTAAAGACCCTGAAATTGGAAGCCTGAATTTATTCATGGCAAATATGTAGCTACAGGTGGTTAACTTTGTATCTTTAAACATTAGATCTTTTTCACCTGAGCTCTTCCCAGCTACTTATACAATATATTTATATTCATGTTTGAAGTTGAATTGTTAGGGACTGTTCCCTAGCACGAGGGCTGTGGAGAAAAGCACCATAATATAAAATGCTAGAGAAGAATTCAAGGCTGCCAATACAGTCCCAGGGCTTCCTTCATGGTTTTTTCTCTCCCTGATACTTAGCTGTCTTCAAGCAGGAATTGAGGAAAGTTAAAGAGCTAAAATCAATCCTACAGCCAGCTGAAGTCATTACATCACCTTGTGGTGCCTGGTGTTACAGTTACTTGCATAATTAGACCAAATTGCCAGAATGAAAACAAGTATCTGAAAAAAAAAAAACCCAAGCAAACTTTAGAAAACTCCAAAAAGCAACCCACCAAACCCCAGAAACTGGGTTCTATTGAGAGACTTACATTTGACTGTATTTTTATGAGGTACACAAATAACTGCGAAGTGGTGTGGTTTTGAGGCACTTCTGGATAGTTTTGCTGGTATCAGTAGGAGCTGTATTTTGTTTGTACATTTAAATGGACTGGTCTGCTCTTGCTTATTAAAGCACCTTGTTGAGTGGAAAATATAAAACATTAGGGTGGTTTCATCTTATCTGCATTGCAAAGGGTAAAAGCAAAGAATGAAAATAAGTGAAGAAAAACAATTTTCATTTTGATTTGGTAATGGAAGAAAGGAAAAGGGTTGTCTCTGAAAATCAGCAGAATGCACTTGTAAACTTAGGAGCTTGGAAAGTCACCTCATGATAGAAGCAAGTCCTTGGCACCAGGCTCTGAATTAAGCTGTGTACTTTCCTGGGGAAGTTGGATTGTAACAATGGGAAATACATCTGTATTTGTGTGAAATGTGTATTCTTTGGCTGTCTGGTCCCTCTTCAACCTGGCCATATATTTGTTTTCCACTCTGTATATTTTATGATTTATATTAATCCCTTTTTTTTCTGTTGAATTTATATTTGCCATCTCATCATGTTTTATTGGTCTGGCAGTGATTGCTCATGTAGTCATGACAGTCTGCAGTTTTACTGAAAAATATTTTTCTTAACTTTTATTTGTTTGTCAAACATTTTTTGCAAATGTTGCACATCTGTAATAGTCCAAAGCAACTAGTTAATAAAACCAGATGGGCCGTTTGGAGTAATTCCTCTCCAGTGAATTAGAGGTCAAGAAGATCATAGTATCCAGAATTTATTATTTAATATTGAAAAATTTATTGCTAGACCAGGCCAGTTTTTCCTAGATGGCAAACAAACATGACATTTCTTTTTCTGGCTGTTCTCACTCCTTCAGGTTTTCTTCTGATCTTAAAAGTACCATCTTCAATTTCTATTTATTTTGTCTTGCTTCTTACTCTTAGATTTCACTTCCTTATCATGGTGTAGTTGCTTCCATATTAAGTAACTAATTGCCTTTTAAAAAAAATATTCTTTGTAGATTTACTGTGAGCTGTGCTATATAAAACCTATTTGTTGACTCATACATTCATGGGCCTTTGTGTTTTAGAGGCTGCAAGTTCGGAGTAGATTTTGGGATTATTTTTCCCCTGAAATCATCCAGTCTCTGTTTCACATGATGTGCTCAGTCCTGGCAGGGAGGGGCTGCTGGTCAGCACAGTCTCTGACCCCAGGGACCCTGCAGTTTGACACAGCATAGGAGACCCTTAGAGCCTGGTCCATCTGTGTTTGGGGCTGCAGCTCAAGAGCATCACCAGAGATGTGCAAATGTTGATTTTTGTTCATTGCATCTTCCACAGGCAGCACCGACGATCCTTTAGCTGATCTTTCTGAGGTCTTAAATACTGATGATGATATTCTTGGAATTCTTTCTGATGATTTGGTAAAGTCTGGAGATCATTCAGGTATGTATGTCCTTAGGGTCTCTCTAGTAATTGTTTCCTTTTTTTTCTCTTTATTATACATGTATTTGTACTGTATCTGTAGGTTATGCTCTAGGTCATTTCAGATACAATTTTCGTATCTTAAGAATACCTTGGCTTGGACTGATTTTGGTTTATTCTACCAAAAAAAAATGCCCAAACTTGTCAACATTTTTTACTTGGCTCTTTGCTTTGCTGCTTAAGAGAGGATAAAACGAAGCTGCCGTTGTCTCTCATACCTGCGTAGCTTTTTACAGCATGCAGCTTTTTCTTTACTTTTTTTTGTTTTCATGTTGTAATCATCCATTTTATCTGGTTTGGGTCCTGTAGGTCTTGATTTATGCACTTTCCAGGTTGAGAACTCACCCTCCCCATTTGGTAAGAATCTAAACAATGGATGATCCATGGTTAGCAGTAGCCTTCTTTTCCTAGTGGTTTTAGCTGAAAGAACTGCATGTGTAGAAATTACTTCTCCTTTACTGTGTCACTAATTCATGTTTCATTTTCCACTCTGTGGTGTTTGAGTCTAACACAACCTCTAAACTCTGCACTCTGCCTTTAAGAGTCCTGCATCAAGTTTTGCTTACAGCTTTTGGAAACCTTCCTTAGTTTTTTGTGTTTCATGATACAAACCCATGCATTTTCTTGCTGCCACTGTAAATATTACTTCCTGTAGTAGTGTGTAGTTTTTATCATAGTGGTATATTTTGTAAATGAGAAGCATTTTTATCAGTGTGAGTATATTAAGGCATGATTAAAGCAGTCAGTATCCTTTTATTTTCCACTGGATAATGGTTCATCACTTTATATAAAAGACAGGTTGACAATAAATAGAATGACATGTTTCATTATTTTAAATTTGGGGTTGTTTGGCAATTATTACAGAAATATATTTTAAATACTAAACAACATAGTTATTTTTTCCCAGATTTTTCTCATCTGAGAGATTTGGTGACTTGTAATGGATGTTAGGAAATTTATGTAGTGAGTTTTCTTAGTGTCAACAAATCACTTCGATGTAACTCATAATAGTCAGGATTTGGTTTTGAAAGATAAATTTCTGTAATTTGTTTTATATTGGCTATACCTCAACAGCATTTCAGTAAATATTCTGTGTAATATTTGAAGTGAAGAACGTTTGAAGTGAACCTTACAGTGCATGAGGATGAACCATGTTTTACTACTGGTGTGATTCTTTCCAAAATGTGAAAAACAGTTAAAGTGGAACTATATACTGAAACCTAGACATTTGAAACCAAGCTGAACCTAAACTCAGTAGTCTTACTTCCCATTCTTCCAGTTGCATTATATTCAATTAACATTTCTCAAACAATACTATAAACTGGAGGTAAAGAGTTGGAAGGTTTTTTTACCTTTTCTAATCAATGTTTTGTTTTGCCTTACCTTTCAAATATTAGAAAGTCCTGGTTTAATTGACAGCTGAATTCTAGAGGAAGGAAGCAGGGTCTGTGCTCTTTATTCAAAACTAACAAATTTTGCTCTCTGGTTCTAATTTAATATTCTTTCTTCCTCCAGCTGGATTGGATATTGGCCCCATCTCTGATGATCCTTCTTCTCTGCCTCAGCCGAATGTCAACCAGAGCTCACGGCCACTGAGTGAAGAGCAGTTAGATGGAATCCTCAGTCCAGAATTAGACAAAATGGTCACAGATGGTAATTTTTTTGTCCTTAATCTTGGGTCTTCTGCAGAACTTATGTAGAAATCATCTTTTTTCTTTGCCACAAAGACAGACACAGCTCTGTATTGTAACAGACCTATTTGCACTTGGTTGCACAATTATTTTATTGCTTCCTCTGATGAATACTTACCTTGTGTTGCCTTTACTTTGTCCAGGTGCTATTCTTGGCAAACTGTACAAAATCCCAGGTACGTGTTCTGATCCTCCTTCTCTTTTATGGAACACAGTTCACAAGCAATGCCAGCAACTCATGCAGAGTGTTTTTTGCAGAGCTGGGAGGGAAGGATGTTGAAGATCTGTTCACAGCTGTGTTGAGTCCAGCAGCCACACAGCCAGCTCCTCTGCCACAGCCTCCTCCCCCACCACAGCTCATGTCTTTGCACAACCAAGGTATGTTCCTCTGGTGCTTTTGTGAGCAGCAGCCTAGCCAGGAGAGTTGTGCACCTTTTAAATGCTGATGTGGGAGTAGGACACACCTTATGCTGTGCAAAATTAACAATCTGCCATTGTTAATTTGTGAAGTATTATTCTGAAGCTGTTCTGAAGAGAGTATGTGATCAACATCCATGTTGCTAATAGAAAAGGACAGGTATTTGAGATTTTTCTGACATACTGGTGCTTTTACTTTAGCTGACACTTAGATGGTTTGGAAATTAGTCTGTGATAAAGTATGTGTTCTCTTCTGACTTCACTCTTGAATTACTTTTGAGTACCTCCTCAAGGGTAAGGCAAGAGTCTGTGCTATGCTGAGTTTACTGAGCCTTAATTTCTGTAAGAATGCAGTTTAATGTATTTGCTAGTCCTAATAGAAAGGAGACTAAACAATTTAAAATTTATCTTGGAAATAATACTTTATTTTTCTTCATTACTACTAAGATTATCATGAGTTCATACAGTATCTTGCTCTTTTACTGAAGGCAAGAGACAGACTGATTTTACTATTATCAGTAGAGCTTTTCTTTTAAGCAGTATGGGTGAGTATAATTGAACATGCTCCTTTTCTCATCAGACATCACCTCTAGTGGGTTTTCCATGGGCTCATGTAGTGTCCACTCTTTTATACTGGTACTACAAAACAATTTGCAAATTGATTTGAACAGTGAATTAATCCTAAGAGGAAAAGTGATTTGTTTCCTAGTTGGGTCAGTTTTCATAAAAACTATATACTTCAAAACCTCTTAAAAAAGAGAGTGTTTTAAGAAATACTGAATTGATCTAAAGCAAAAGATAATATAGATGCCATTGCCTGTTTTCCAGTTACTTGAGACTTAGGGATAGCTCCAGCATTTGAGCTTTGTAAGATTGTTGAGCTCTTCCCTGTGGGAGCTGCCATGATAACAAAGTTTTAGACTTACAGTTTGGTTCTGCTCCAGTGAATGATGCACACATATCTGTGAGATAAATGCTTCAGTAATGGGGCAGCTTGCATCAAGTTTCAGCAATTTCAGATAAAATTACTGTGCTTTCCCCATAAAGACCTGAGAGCACACAGTGCAAACCAGAGGCCTGACTCCCATCCTGCTTGTTTGCCAATTCTTCACAGTTAGTTGCTGTGTTTACCAGCACAGTACCATCCTCTTAAATTTTGTATTACAACTATAGTGGCTGCATAGCTTACATAACCTTTAGATCAGAAACAGTCTCCTAAAATAGGAGAATGACAGTGTCATCCTGCAGATGGGTCTGATTCCTGAGCTACTCCTGTGCCTTTAAGGAAATACTGGGGCAACAGTTATAATCTCACTGAAGTGATGTGATCCAAAGGCCAGAGTTAATTCCGTGTAGTAACATCTGCAAATACCATCTGCTGGAATGAATCTGCCTGTGCCACATTTGTAATACTGTAATCAAATAAATAACATTTTCTGCCTTCGTGCTGCTAGGCTGGACATTTAATTAGAAAATGCTAATGCTCATTTGAGTAGAGTTATCTGTTTCATTGGTTACAAATTAGGGAGTTAGTAGATAATGAGGCTTACTTTGGTACAATGCTCAGGAGTCTCAGAAGAGGAGATGTTTAATTCAGGTGGCTAGTGATCATCCTGCAAGGACTGAAAACCACCTTCTCTGTGACTTGCTGCTTGGATCGGGGTCTAACAAACATGAAGACCATTAATTAACTTTTAAGTTTATTACCTCAATCTAAAGTACAGTACCATGGCATGGGCTGCTGCAAAAGTTTTGGGAATCCAATTTCGAAAAAAATTATATTTTAGACAAGAAAAAAAAAATCTCTTCAGGAATGTGATAGAGTAGAAAAGAATCCTTTAAGCTTATAGGGAAGGATTTTAAACTGATCTAAAATATTTCCCAAAAAAGTAAGGTCAGTACTGTAAAATTTTAAAGCAATTTATTTTTCATCAGAGGTGACGTTTTTTCAGTGGAAGGCTCCACCTCTGTTTTAGAAGCAGTCACCCTTGAAAACTGAAATGAGTGACTTAAACAACTTCTTTCCAGGAGAGAATGCATTTCCAAGAGTGCCCCTCATGAATGGTCTGATTGGCCCCAACCCTCATCTCCCTCACACGGCTCTGGCTGCTGGAGGTGGGCTGGGCACCTTCTCTCCCATTACACAGCAGCCATACACTGATGCCCGGTAAGTCCACATGGGGAATAAAAGATATTTACTGTATTTAGCATTAAAAAAAGAAAAATGAGTAATAAAACACCTGGAGGTTGTTGTTGGTTACTAATAATGTGATATTAGTTCCTGACAGCCATCACAAAACCTTGTGTATTCTTGCAGTGTGTTCACTGCTGAAATAGCAAATGGAATGAGTGCTTTGCTAGTTGAGGGTTGGTCTGTTTTGTTGTTTTTATACAATCTGTAAAACAAACCCCTTTTCTGGTCTGTCAGGGATAAGAATCCAGCATTCAATCCAATGGTGAGTGATCCCAACAGCTCATGGGCACCCACTGCTCCTCCCCTGGAAGGTGAAGGTGATACCATGTCCAATGCTCAAAGAAGCACCCTGAAGTGGGAGAAAGAAGAAGCTTTGGGTGAAATGGCAACTGTAGCACCTGTTCTTTATACAAATATCAACTTCCCTAACCTGAAGGAAGAATTCCCAGGTGAGTGATTTACTGAATCAAGATGAATATTTTGCAGCAATTGGCACATCTTTGATTTGAAAGTATCTCTAATAGATGTACCATAGCCTTGTGTATTGACACATTTTTTGGTTGCAGACTGGGCTACAAGAGTGAAGCAAATTGCTAAACTGTGGAGGAAAGCAAGCTCTCAAGAGAGGGCTCCCTATGTGGTAAGAACAATTCCCACCTGTATTTGCATGATTCCAGCAAACATACATTTCATTTGTAAGGTGGTGTTACTTTGTTTTGCTTTTAGTAACTCAAACCCTAGGTTTAGTGAAAGTTCCCTTACTTTAAGAAAATCTTTTGAATTCAGTCCTGAATACTTCTACCTGTATTCTTTGTTTTTCAGTCTTGGAATAAATTCTGTTAGTACTGTGCAATCTAAAGGCATCAGCTGAGATGAGAACCTTTGTGGCTCCCACTGCCTCTCAACTGCATTTGATTCATGCCTCAGGTTGTCTTTGTCTCTTTCTACACACAATCTCATCAGTTTCTTCAGAAGAATAATAACAACTGATCATGAGATTGCTCTCCCTTTCATCATCCCCTCTCACTGGGCTGTATTTTTTGTCCCTGTTAGAGTTGCTGGAGTCTTTCAGCTGTTGAACTAACAATTCCATAGGTGTCAGTGCTCACACCTCTGCTTTCCTCATGTACTTTTACTCCTTGTGTACTTGCTTTACTGTTCCCTTTCTCTGCTTACTCTCTGGTATTGCTTTGTATGGAACCTCTTCTGATAGCTTCTGATACCCATTTTTCTGATACCATCTTGTGAGGAGCATGAAGGACTCAGTTTTTCTCTCCAAAATCATTCACCTTCTTCACATTTGAGTTCAGTGAACACAGGTACTTGTATCTGCTGTCTAGAGTTTATATGGTCATTGATTTCATCCTGCAGAACTTCTGCCATTCAGTGGAGGTGACCCTTAAGCTTTGGTGAAATCTCTGTCGTTGCCTGTGTGCATCCAAATCTCAGAACCTATATTACTGATTTTCTTGGACTTTCCCAATGATTGTTTGCAAAATGTGCTTTCCTTTAACTTCCATTCTCTCCTGGTTCTCATCTTTTTTCCTTCACAGCAGCAATTGGATGATCATTCTCACTTCACAAGTTTCTGTGGATTTAGCAGTTTTCAATCTCTTAGCCTGCCCCTTTTTTATATAGTCCCACCAGTAAACAAACTTCATTCCTTTGCACGTTGATGACTCAGAGTATAGCAGTGCTGCATCATCTTCTGCTGTCCAAATTCAAAATTGCCCTGATCTCTGGCTTAAGAGGATATATCATATCCCAAACTCATTCAGAGAAGTGGAGTACTTGATCTTTCTGAAACCCTTTCCACTTGAAAGTATAATTCTCTTGTTTATTCTTTGTATCACCGAGACATTATCGTTATTTTGCTTTTTATTCAGTGTTGCAGTTTCAGCACCTTTGGACCTCTATGTCATCTTACCCATGCTATAGTTAATCTTGGTGATTCCTTCTTGGCAGTATTTATAACATAATGCCACTTACGTGGGTGTCATTTACCACTTCACAGTTATTTCTATCACTGATTGGTTTATTTTTCATTATTCTTAAAAAATGCAGTCATATCCTTGTGATGGGTATCTGAAAGTCAGCAGCAAAAATTACTTTCCTTATGTACAGGAGGAGAGTGCATGCTCCTGCCATGCAGCTCCTGCAGATAGGTATTCCTGGCACTGTTCACACAGAAGCTGCTGTGGTGCCTTTCCTGAGGGACTTGCACTCTGAGGGGTTGAGTGAAGGCTGAAATGAAATTCAGAGGAGTGTTAGTAAATTTTCACTGTAGGCTTTTTACTTTACTTAGCATGCACAATCCCATCACTTACAGGGAAAAATGACAGTGATTTTTCTGCTGCTGTGACATTGGTGCTCTCATCCATGTCACTATTTCATTGTTGGGGGGGAAAGTAGTAAAGCCTTTTCCTGTAGGCAACCCGTACTTGACAGCTGCAAATAAATTTGTGGAAAAGAGGATGTGAGGGTTTGGTTCAGAAAAGAAATCACATCCTAGATTGGTGGTAAAACAGGCTCTTTGAAACTTCCATTAGATACTTCAAAGTGTCACTATGGCTGTAAAATGCCTCATTGAAGAGGAATTGCTGTGTCTCCATACAGTTTTTCCTGATCCATAAGCCCATATCCTATGTTTATACTGTTAACTGTTAACAGACTCAGATCTTTACAGGTCATTTAATGGACTAGACTGTATTTTTCTTGTCACTGAAGTTCTCCACATTAGTGGCCTTTATTGATCCAAACATCATCTGCTGTGCTCAGCCTTCACATTGTAGACCACACCAATATGTGATTTGAAAGGTAAACTGGTGGGATTAACGATTTCTTGGCACAGCACAGTGCCTGGAACAGACACCCTCCTGTATGGAAAAGCTTTGCTAATAGGTTTACTAATTTACTAATTGCTAGTAACCTCTTAGTTACTTCTATATATGTTAAACACAGAATTTCTGCAGAGGTGTGAAGTATTTTCTATTTGGAATTATTTTTGAAGTGCATAATGTCATTTCCATGAGGATGTGTGTGATTAAAGCAGGCTGTACAAATAATTTGCTAATGAATTTTGTAAAAATAATAGATGCAGTGTGTACACTTAAAAGAAAATACCTCTTACTGTATCTTTTTTCTTCTTCCAGCAAAAAGCCAGAGATAATAGAGCTGCTTTGCGCATCAATAAAGTACAGATGTCAAATGACTCCATGAAAAGGCAGCAGCAGCAGGATAGCATTGATCCCAGCTCACGCATCGACTCCGACCTCTTTAAAGATCCATTAAAACAGAGGGAATCAGAACATGAGCAGGAATGGAAATTCAGACAGGTGTGTAGCATTTTGGGTGTTTTGTTATTTTCTCCCTGGTTTTTATTGCATTGTGGGAATCTGTTGTAATAAAATCAATTTGAATCTTTCTTTGTAGAAGAGTATACAGTCAGCCATTCTGCTTGGGAAGAAAATAGATGTTATCAGAAGATAAGCTGCTTGTAAAAAAACTTTTCTTTAAATTTCTTTAAATTCTGTGTATTACAGAAACAGGTTGTTCTTTCTCTGCATGGGTGGCCAGTGCAGTAGGTTTTTATTACATTGCATTACTTTGTCCTGCAGACTGCTGCCTCACATGGGGCTGGGTGTCTCTCAAAGCCCAAACCAGTGCTGCATGTCAGTAACCTTTGTCTTCAGAATATAAGGTTGGAAAGCAGTGATGCTCTTTAGGCAACCTGGGAAATGCTTATTCCCAGGCAAGCAAGATGCATGTCAAGGTAATTGAACTTCACAAATAGCTAGACTCCGTGCTCCCATTGCATTTAAAATTTGAAATTATTTGTAACAAATATTGGATGTGTCCTAAAGTTTTAATTATACATTCAGACATTAGAGAGATTTTATATACAACAAACTTGGAAGTGTAACGTTTTTCCATGTAATTTTAAAACAGCAAATGCGGCAAAAAAGTAAACAGCAGGCCAAAATAGAAGCCACACAGAAGCTTGAACAGGTGAAAAATGAGCAGCAGCAACAGCAGCAGCAACAGCAGCAGCAGCAGTTCAGTTCACAGCAGCTCCTGAACCAGTCTGGCTCAGACACACCCAGCAGTGGGATCCAGAGCCCCTTAACGCCGCAGACTGGCAATGGAAGCATGTCTCCCGCACAGCAGACATTCCATAAGGATCTGTTCACAAAGCAGCAGCTCCCTGCTACGCCCACACCAGCGTCCTCAGATGATGTGTTCCTAAAGCCACAAGCCCCACCTCCCACTCCCACCCGAATCCCAGTACACGATGCACTGTCTCAGTCTCAGACTCCTCAGTCATCGTCACAACAGATGTTTTCTCCAGGTTCCACAAACACAAGGCCTCCTTCTCCAATGGATCCATATGCTAAAATGGTGGGAACACCCAGACCAGCACCCATAAACCAGAACTTTGTTAGGAGGAACACCATTGCCCCATTAGATTCCTGTGCAGCACAGTCCTCCATATCTCGGGAGCCGTCGGGGAGCAGGCCCTCGCCAGTCAGGGACTCATGTTCTTCATCTCCAGGTAGCAGCGATCCCTATGCAAAGCCACCAGACACACCCAGGCCTGTCATGCCATCGGAGCAGTTCTCCAAACCTCTGGGAGTCCCACGGTCACCCATAGTAATGGAGCAGTCAGGGAAGGTTCCTTTAGCTGCTGGAAGCAGCGATCCATTTACTAAGCCTGCCCCTAGGACTGACACGTTTCAGAGACAGAGAGTAAGCTCTGCTGATCCCTATGCACGGCCTCCATTGACTCCAACTCCTGCTCCTGTGGATGGGAGCCCTGGACCTTTCAAAACTCCTCTGCGCCCTCCTCAGTCCCCACAGGATCCTTACTCCTCCATGCCAGGCACGCCCCGGCGCGTTGCTGTTGACCCCTATGAAAGGCCCCCTCTGACCCCGAGGCCAGTGGATAGCTTTTCCCATTCCCAGGCCAATGATCCCTACAGCCAGCCTCCCCTCACTCCCCACCCTGCCATAAAGGAGCCTTTTGCCCACCCGCCGCGGGTGGTGCGACAGCAGGGTGATTCTTTCCCTCAGTCTGGGCCCATTTCAAGGCCAGCTTCTCAGGACCCTTACTCCCAGCCTCCAGGTACTCCTCGGCCAGTTGCTGATCCTTACGCCCAGCCCCCAGGAACTCCTCGTCCCACCACAGTGGATCCATATATGCAGCAGCCACCAACACCAAGACCTGCTCAATCAGCAGATCTGTTTGCTCAGTCCCCAGCAAACCAGAGACTTTCTGATCCCTATGCCCAACCTCCTGGAACACCACGGCCAGTTCTCAGTGATCCTTATTCTCAGCAGCCAGCGACCCCAAGGCCAGGGATTCCTGAGAGTTTTAACAGACCTGCCATAACAAGGCCAGGACTAATACCAAATAGAGATCCTTTCCTGCAGACACCACAGAACAGGTTGCAGGGCGCTTTTGTGAGGCCGTCAGACCCATGCTCTCAAACTCCCAGGTCTGCAGGACCTGCAATAACAGATTCATTTAGCCATGGTGCAGCTACTCCAGCACATGACCCATATGATCAACCACCAATGACTCCAAGACCTCAGCCAGAATCTTTTGGAACTGGTCAGCTGGCCCATGATGCTGCGGAACAGCCACGGCCTGGATCTGAGGGCACCTTCAGTGCATCTGGGAATTCTCCAATGACTTCTCAAGGACAACAGTTTCCCAAAGTTTCCCAGGTTCCTGGCCCAGCCCCCACGACGGGAGTAACAGATACACAGAACACCATGAATATGTCTCAAGCAGATACTGAGAAGTTAAGACAGGTGAGAATTGTGGTTATACTAAAATTCTGGAAATGAAGATTTTCCCCCATTCTTGTTAATAGTCAAAGTTTCTTGCCATTAAACATAACTATGTGTAAGATACAAATTATATTAATTTACTGAATATGTTAGTTAGGTCCTTCTGGATAGAACCACAGTATACAGAATACAGAAACATCTTTAAGGAGTTTGGACAAGGTCCAAAAAAAGAAGTGAAGGCTATATTTGAAGCCACTGAAGACATGGATGGTTGGTCTGTAATAGTACTTTTAGCTACAGTTTGAGGAAAAAAAAGCATTTTAAAAGGTCAGTTTGTTCTATTCTGTAAAAAATGAGGTGTGAAACTGATTGTCAGTGACTTGTTCACTGGCTGGAGAAGGGAGTATGAAGATCTCAGACCACATGTCTGACTTTGCAGTTGGCCAGCATGTTGAGGTGAATCCTTCTTTTGGTCGCTGCTCTTCTTGGGGCACATTCACTCCTGTCTGTGAATGTTTGGCAAACAGCTCTTGCTGAGAGATAGAATTACATTCAGCTTGTGGAAAGCTGCTCAATCTTTTGTTTGGAAGGAGGGATGGGAAGTGAATTAAATGGAAAACTGATGCTATTTATCATACAGAGTTAAGAGTAAATTCTGCAGCAATGGTGTAAAAAACTCTTGCTGAATTTTCTTCAGTGGACCTCTAGTCACCTTTGTCCCTCAGAATGCACTTTTCCTGTGGTAGAAGGGTCTGCATTCCTGTCATAGAAAAAAGGAGAGAGAGTTGCTTCCATGTCAGTTGGTAGAATGGGATTGCACCATACACTTTAGCAAGACATCTGGATGTTGAACTGGGTTACCAGCACCCTGCACCATTTGACTCCCTTTCTCATTTCTGAGGTGATCGTGGCTGTTTATAATATTTTCCTGTAACAACTGAAGTATATCTTTCCTCCAAAAGGCTTAACCTAGCAGAGTGTGGCGCTTCAAAAGATATCAGTGGCACTGTCAAGCATAATGATTTATTTTCTTTTACACAGCGCCAGAAGCTCCGTGAGATTATTTTACAGCAGCAGCAGCAAAAGAAGAATGCAGTTCGCCAGGAAAAGGCCTTGCAGGATGCAGCAGCTCCTCCCCACGCAGCCCCTCTTCAGCATTGGCAGCAAGACAACTTAAATCAGATCTTTAACCGCCCTCCTCCTCCCTATCCTGGGAATATCAGGTCCTCTGTGGTCCCTCCAGGTGGGCCAAGGTTCTCCATGTACCCGAAGGAGCAGCGTGGGCCGTTCCCTGGGGATGGGCAGTTCAACAGGCCCCAGTTTCCAGGAGATATGAACACCATGGGGATGAGACCTCATGGTCTGAGGTAAGCTCTTGGATCTCTTGAACTCAAGGTATTACAGGGGTAGTTAGAGAAAGGGAGCTTTTTGGACAGGATGAAAAATCACCTACAGGAGCTGATAACCTCCCTGAACTCTGTACCTGCAGTGGGTTTTCCTGTAACATTAGAATGTGTGTTTTACACTAGGTATTTTACACTGTTTTGTTGAGTGTAATTCAGAAAAACAAATGAAGAAACTGTAGAGCTAGTCAAACTTACGTGACCTGAAATATCTTCTTGTCCGTGGCTATTGGGACATGTCTAAAAAAAAAGTAAAAGATCAGACTTTGTTTTTAATTTCTCATGAGTATGTAATCAAACATCAGCTTCTGTCTATGGCATTTTTACAATGAATGCTATAATGTAAAATTAATACTGGTATCGACATACATTGTCATGTCAGAAAAGAATTTTTTCTGTATCTGGATTTATTTCACTAATTTCTAAATCCATACACTGGGGTTTTCAACTCTGAATTGCATTAGCACGTATTTTAATTACTAGGTTAGTTCTGACTGTCAGAATTTTCTATCCATTATTATTATTAAGTTGAAAACAGGTTGTTTATTAAACATAATTAAAGCAATTATTTTATTGTAGTCATAAAGCTCATTTAAATGTAAGTATAATTAGTCAAAACATTTATTTAAATATCTTGATGAATGCATCATTTTGGTGAACAGATACTTAGTCATGCGAGACTGAGGAAATGATTTGGGCTTTCATCTTTATTTTAGATATGGGTTTCCAGGAGGTGGCCATGGGCCACCCTCGGGCCAGGAACGTTTCCTTGGTCCTCAGCAGCCGCTGCAGCGCCCTGGAGTTCCCCCCCAGCTGAGGAGATCCCTGTCCATCGATATGCCCCGGCCAGTGAACACCCCACAGCTCAATAACACGTCTGGGATCTCGCAGCATTTCCCCCCGCAGGGAATTCCGGTCCAGCAGCACAACATCCTGGGCCAGGCGTTCATCGAGCTGCGGCACAGAGCTCCTGATGGCAGGCCAAGGCTGCCCTTCAATCCTGCTGCTGCTGCTGTGCTGGATGCAGCAGCTCAGCACCAGCGGCACCCCGGCTTCCTGCCCAGGCAGGATTTCCCAGGCCCGAGGCAGGCAGAGCCGCTGAGACACACTGCTCAAGGAATACCAAACCAGCTGCAGATGTCTGCCAGTTTGGAGCACATGTCCCAATCCCAGCAGGATCAAATCAATTCTGAGAACCCACCTGGACTTGTTATGCGTTCTCTGGGTCAGCCAGTCGCTGAGGCATTCCCAGGACCATCTTTGTCTACATCTGCACCAAGTGATGAAGCTGCCAGCTTGCAGATTCCCAACCAGCCACCTGATGGTCTAGAAGAAAAGCTTGATCCCGATGATCCTGCTGTAAAAGATTTGGATGTCAAAGACCTTGATGGGGTTGAAGTCAAGGATTTAGATGATGAGGATTTGGAAAATCTGAACCTGGACACGGAGGATGGGAAAGGAGATGAACTGGACACTCTAGATAATTTGGAAACCAATGATCCTCACCTTGATGATCTTCTGAGATCTGGGGAATTTGATTTAATTGCTTACACAGATCCAGACCTTGATGTGGGGGATAAGAAAGGAATGTTTAATGAAGAACTAGACCTAAATGTTCCCATTGATGACAAACTAGATATCCAGGGCAAGGCAGAAGAACCTAAACAGAAAGAGCAAGGTGATACAACTGTTGCCCCTGCTGAGACCCAGTCTCCACCAAAGAAACCAGTTACGGAAAATGAAGTAAAAACAGAAGTACTTTCCCCAAACACTCAAGAGGAAAAGAAGAAGGAAAATGAAAAAGGTGATGGAAATACTGAGTCCACAAGTACTCAACAGGCTGATGAAGTGGAGTCAAAGGACGGAGAAAAGGCTCCTGCGCAACCTGCTAACCCAGAATTCCCTGACAAAACTCCTGGTGTTCCTGGTCAAGAGACAACTGTGCCTAGTCCAGATGCTCAGGGATCTGCTCCACTGCCTGTTCAAGGAGCAGTAAGTTCCTGCAGTATTTCTGGGTCCACCCCAGTCCTCTCAAGTTTGCTGTCTAGTGAAAGCTCAGACAATGCTGAAGCAAGAACTCTGGGATCTCCATCTCAATCTCTGCCACCCACACAAATGAACCATGGATCAAGTATTCCACAAACACTCATGACACCTGCTGGACAGATCTTGGAAAACACTCTAAGTTCAAATCTGCCCGTGGTTCCACGAATAAACCATAATTTTTCTCAAGGCTCGCCAAATCCAGGATTTATTCAGGGTCAGTCATCTAATCATAACTTTGGGACAGGACAGACATCCAATCAGACTGTGGCTGTAGCGAACCGTCCTGGTCCCAGTGGCATCTCTGGTCCCCAGCAGATGATGCTTTCTCAGCCATTAGCTCAGCAGCAAAACCGAGAGAGGCCACTTCTGCTAGAGGAGCAGCCACTTCTTCTGCAGGACCTCTTGGATCAGGAGAGGCAGGAGCAGCAGCAGCAGAGACAGATGCAAGCCATGATTCGCCAGCGTTCTGAGCCTTTTTTCCCCAATATTGGTATGTGGGTGTCCTGTTTGTCTGTGTTCTGGTTGGTGTTTTAAAAATGCATCAACAAGTAGTTAACTAATCCACACCACTGCGAGAAGCAGGTATAGATGTAGAGCTTGGAGGTGGCATAATAAAAATCAACCTGCCTGTTAGGTACAAAGGGAGTATGGAAATTGAGCATGTAGGTGGAATTCTGAACTCTGTGGCAAGGTTCCTGTTGTCATTGCCAGGATCCGGGTAATTCTGTTTTACTGATAAATTTTGCGACAGCTGTCACATACTTTTTATACTTCAGGTTCTCAGGAGATAGGGAGTAAATGAATCCTTTGCAAACAAAATTAAATGATCAAGTGCAGTAGCTGACCTTTTGATATTTGATCTGTCGATTTTATGTTTATGGTTGTTTGGTTGCTTTATGACATTTTTTTGCAGTATTTGTTGTGTCACAAGAAAATGGATTATCAAAAGCTGTTACTAACCCACAGTCTTAGGCAAGGCCAAGAAATGTCACATATTATTTTGCTTGTACTAAAAAAATTGAGAAAAGCTGCAGTTGCTTGTTTAATACAACCTAGCAGTTTGAGTGTTCAAATCAAGACCATTGCCATCATTTAACTGATAATGAAACACTAAATTTTGAGAATTGTTTAAGTTGGAACTTCAGTGACCATCAGGGCCATTCTTGCATTGCATTAGCAATGGTGTGCCAGTTGCCAGTTGAGATGACAGAAACAACTCCTCTTCCTGAGTCTTAAACTATAAACAGAATTTATTAATCTCTTGGGTCGTAGGCCAAATTTGATGTAGAGCCCTTCTCAGACTCTCAGACTGACCTGCTTTTATTTGTGTGTTGTGGCTGAAAGCAAGGACAGCTGTTGCTGCACTAACTTCTCCTACAGGATACATGGAACTGCTTATTAACATTGAATATCAAAGTGGGGAAGACAATTAATGTGAAATAGGAATGCAGTTAATGTTTTACTGAAGATTTACACATGAACTAAATGTAAACAACCAGTTTTCATGTAATAACTTGTAATGTTCAGCTGTGTGATTCGCTGCTGCTGTTTTTGTCTTACAGATTTTGATGCGATTACGGATCCCATAATGAAAGCAAAAATGGTGGCTCTTAAAGGGATCAACAAAGTCATGGCACAGAGTAACATGGGGATGCCACCAATGGTCATGAACAGGTAGGCATCACTTGGTACCATTCTGTAGGACTGTAGAATGCAGAAGGAAATGACAGAGCTCAGGGAAACTGTGTGCAGGAATGAAAAAAACTTCAGTGATGTAATTTGCGTTCTATGCTAACACAGGATTATCTCCTAGGAATAAAGCCAGTGTGGCAGTAGGAACTGTAAAAGGTATTCAAATGCATGAGACTTGTGTTCCAGTTGTAATGTCAGGGGTCAACATGGCCAACATGGCTTCACTGTTGATGCTGTTCTTGTTTTCCCACTTGCTAATTAGGTAATGACTTGTCTCCTATGGGTTGTGCTAGAAAACTGGGGTGGCCATCTAACAGTGGAACCTCATTTTGCAGCAAATCATGTAATGCTGGGTATAAGTAAGATTTAGCCCAAGTAGTGGAAGGTCCATCCTCTCCTTTAATCCCTTCTGAGGACAAGAGGAGCCGTGAACTGTGCAGGCTGCACCATGACTGTCCCTGGGCCAGGGAAGATCTGTGCCTTTCCTTCTTGTGTGGCCCTTCAAGCTGGGTTTTCTCTGTCCAGTGCCCCATGGTAATAAATGGCTTTCCCAAGGTGTACATTTACCCAGCTCCAGCTGACTGTAATGGTGACCATAAAACCTAAATACATTCAAGTGTTTTTGTTCAAATTATAAAATACTAAAATACAAGTGCAGACTTGTGTGTGTGTTTTCACTGTTCTAGCACAGTAGGTCATATTTACATCGTGTCTCTGAAAAATGTAAAATGCAGTAATTTCAACCGAGGGCAAAATACTGTCTTGTGTTCTGCAGATGTTGAAAAGGTTTGGTACAGAAGTTCAGGTGAATGTAAAATATTTGGGTGCATTTTTTGAGCTGAACATAATAAAGTTTCTCTCTCTCTTAAAATACCAGTTTGCAAGATTACAATTTCTCTTTCTGTTTATCAATAGGTTTCCCTTTATGGGTCAGCCAGTGCCAGGGGCTCAGAGCAGTGAAGGCCAAAGTCATATGCAGCAGGCAATTACACAGGTAATGCAACTTGATATGGGCTTGAAACAAAACGGTTCAATAATGATAACTAGGTTTTGGGTATTTTAATTGAGTCATTATTTAATATCCTTGTCTGTCTCTTTTACTGAAATTTCTAGGATGGAAGTTTGGCACAGATTTCTAGACCTAATCCTCCCAATTTTGGTCCTGGTTTTGTCAGTAAGTAAAGATGTAATAATTTATTGTATGGGTTTGGGTTTTTTACTTTACAGTTCTGTTTTCTTTAAAATGAACTATCCATAAATGGATCCTATCTCTCAAAAAAATCATCCTTTTAAAATTGAGTCATTTCATCATTACAATGCCAGGTAATGAAGGGGTGTATAGTAAATGCTGTTAACTTTTTTTTCTAGAAGCTATCATCAATAAAACACCAGAAGGAAAGAGGGAAACAGAAAATTAAAATTATTTGGATTTGTGTGAGAGCAGTAATCTATTAACTGGCAGATTGCTGTATCAGAAACCTGGTCTTGAGTTCTGTTGCAGTATTTTGAGCTCAGTGAGAACAGCTGTGTGTGTTGATAGAATTTTTTATTTCAGAAGCAAAAAGTTTTGTGCAACATCATTGTCATTTGAGCAAATAGCAGAAAAAGCTTTCCAGGCACTGGTTAGGCAAGCCTGGCTGTGAAGCACAGTTGTTGAAAGGAGAAATATACTGCACTAGCTTTTTGCATTCCATATTTCTGGATGCCCTAGATCAATTGTGAATCCTGTTCTCTGTGATGAGAAAGATTTATTAGTAGAAATTAAAACTGAGCATATGTTGGGAGAGGAAGACCATGTGTAAAAAAAGTGTTTCCATCACTACAAATATTTCACATGATATTTGTGAATAAGAAACAGAAGTGAACTCCTCCACATTTTCCAGAAGCTGGAGTAGCACTAAGGAGCTTTGGCAATATTATCTGTATTAATTATTTGTGGTGAGATTTCACAGGCACTCAGCATGGCCCCGCTGTGGTGGTGGGATATGAGCACTTGTGTAAATCTCTTTTTCAGTTCAGTTGTAGTTACTCTTGCGTGGAACTCATTAAAATTTTGGTAGTTTAATGTTTCTCATGTTACTCTCAGTATTTCCATTGAATTGTCCCCTCAGTTTTTGGGATGATTCTGCAGAATTTTTCCCTGAAAGCACCTTGAGGCTGGAGCTCACCCTGAGCAGGTTTGGTTGAGCTGTTCAGTCAAAGCTGTCACTGACACAGTGACTCCTGGAGAAGAAGGTGGCAGGGTCTGGAGCACAAGGAGAGGATGTGCTTATATTGAAATCATGCTGCTATGTGATATCTCTGTTAAGCAAAGATCTACACAAGGTGCTTGTCACTGAAAGTGTGATCAGGAGACAAATGACACCAGCACAGTGTTCTCTCTTGATTTCTGTGCTTAGTGCAGGTCAAGTGTTACCAGACATGGTTGTTTTGCCTCCAGAAAAACATCAGAGAGCAATGGACTGCCCGTGGCAGACGAGCATTTCACATTTGAAAGAAGAGCAATGTCTCAGTTACAGCCTAAATGAGAGACATTTATTTTGGGGGCAGGAAATGGCACTGGTGCCCAAGGCCCTGTGCTGAGGGCTGACCTGACAAAGTGATTTTTACAAAAACAGTACCTTTCTTTCACTTCATGAATATTTGATGGTGTTCATAATTCTAATATTTTTCTTAGACATTATAATAAAATTCTACATGTACAATAATTTTCTGCAGACACCAGAATTAATCAGGCCGTGTTTCCTGTAAGTTTATGTCCTTGGTCCCCAATCTCTCTGTACTTGAGTACTTCCAATCTTCTGTGTCCCCTCTTCTGTGGCAGAACAGGGAATCTCTGGGTTCTGTAGGAGTTCTCAAAGCCACATTTGCTCATTAGCAAGAGCATGTTTGCTGCCTCCGTAGGTGACTGATATCTCCTGAAAATGGGCTGTGTTAAAGCTCCTTTCTCTCACAAATGCAGTAATTTGAGTATCTGTCTCATTTAATCAAGTCACTCCAAGAGCATACTACTACTGGAAATACCAAAGTCTGTCAAATTTGGCTGGATTTGACCACTAGTTTCTAAAAATAGGGAGGGGAACCTGATGGCTAAACTTGACAGAAAATTAGGATGAGAGCTCATTTGCTCATCTCCAGGATGAGATAATATCGCACTTCATTTCCCTTCTCTCTAGATGATTCACAAAGAAAGCAATATGAGGAATGGCTGCAGGATACACAACAACTTCTTCAAATGCAACAGAAGTACCTGGAGGAGCAGATTGGAGCCCACAGAAAATCCAAGAAGGCTCTGTCAGCCAAGCAGCGCACAGCCAAGAAAGCTGGCCGAGAGTTCCCAGAGGAGGACGCAGAACAGCTGAAACATGTTACTGAGCAGCAGAGTATGGTCCAAAAACAGCTAGATCAGGTAATCATCTGGAATCCAGACTGTTCACCTTGGCACTGAGTTGTCACAGTGGCAGTAACTCTTTCCTTTAAATCTTCTGAAAGACACAGTGGAGCTCTACCTAAAGGAGCCAATCCCTGTTCTGTGTGTGTATCAGCATTGCTCTGGAGTGTAGGTGACACTAGAGCTGCAAAGGAATATTCTGTGGCAAACATAATGGCAAAAAGCTGGTTTAGTACTTTGGGAAGAGGGGAATTCCTTTGCTAAATGACTTGCAGCAGAGTTCTGGCACCATACAGAGCAAAAATGAAACATTCAGAAAAAAGTTTTAACATGCAGGGCTTTGTTTCAGGCTTGAATGAACCTCCTAACTGTATCTTCTTCTTTCCTTGCAGTTTGAAAATCTCTTTTTATTATACCTTTAGTGTTAGACTGGTTTTATGGTCTGTCTCATTCCTAGATGCTGATCATCAGTATTGTGTCATGGAATAACACAGGTCAAAGGGGTGTCTGGAGATCTTTCAGACATGATCAAAGCAGAAGTAGCTTCAAAATTAAATCAGGTTATTCAGCACCTTGTCAGTCAAGTTCTGTAAGTCTCCAGGGGAAGAGATTTCCCAGCCTCTCTGTGCCCCTGTTTCTACATGTAACCATTTTCACTGAGCTTTGTTTTCCTTTCTTTACATTCAGTTGGAATTTCACATATTGTAACTGTGATAATAGTGAGATGAAACCTGTGGTAGTTTTGTTAATATGCTTTGCCCTCCAGTAGTTAGTGCTGTGTTCCTCAAGACTTCATTTTTTATAAATTATCTGGCATGATTGTCAGGATCAACTAGTCCTGCTGAAAATGAAAATGCTTTAGAATTATCCTTTACTAGTATGAAGGAAAAACTTGGCAGCAGACAGCTTGGAATGAAGTCCAGAGTGATATCTGACCCTTGAGTTCTCACTGCTGTGTTGCTTTCAAGACAAAATATGCGCTGGATGGGATATTATTTGGCTCATCTTTCCACTGTGTTGGAAGAGGGATGGAGTGGGTGAATTATTTCTATGTAATTTTTTTCCCCTTCCACAATGAATCACAAGTAGAATAAATGCAAAAACCCCCCAACCTTTAACCGATCTTTATTACACATATGACAGTCTAATCTTATGCTGGAGTTAGACTGAAGTAACAGCTGCTAATCATGAAATTGCTGGCAGATCCATTTACTGCCCCATACTTAAAGTTCTCCTATTGGTAATTTTTAAATTTAAGTTAATTCTGCTGCTAGCAGAAGCCATCCACTGCCCTTTAGCCACTGATTTACACCAATGGTTGATTCATCCACATCCTAAGCAGCATTTTCTTCTGTACCTCGGAGGAGCTTAAATGAGCTTTAAAGTGGAGTTTTAACCACCTTCTATTGGAAGCAATTTGCCACTCTTTCAAATCAGATCAAGTAATTTTTCTGCAATCAAGCTCCTGTCAGTCTTTGAAAAGTCTCTGTATGTATGGAGAGAGAAAAGAGCACCTGGATCCTGGTGAGTGGCTGTTCCTGAACACAGGCACAGAGAACCCAGAGCTGACTGTGCCCCGTGCACTGATGTGGGACAGGGTTATTGTCCAGGCATGGAGCCATGCAGACACTGCCAGATGGTGCCTGTGCTCACAGGCTCTGCACTGCTGAAATCTCCAGCTCAGCTCTGGGCCTCTGGCTGTGCTCAGCCCTGGGCCTTGGACACCTCAGCTCATTCCAGGGACAGTCACAGCTGATCCACCCCTGCAGGCCCTGGGGGTTTTGGTGCTTTGGGTGCCTCGTGGTGCAGCCCCACAGGGCCAGGTTTAGTGCTGTAGGACCACAGGGAAGCCCTGGAGCACTGGATCTGTGCTGTGCAGATGGATCCAGGCAGTGGCTCTGTGCAGTGGCACTGTTTATCCAGCAGTGTCAGTGCCAAGGCAGAGCTCATAAATCATCTTGGATCTGGGATTATTGTGTAAATAACCTTTTGGGTGCATCTGTCCTGCAGCCTGAAGTGTGTCTTGTGGCACCACTGTTACCCTGAGCTTTCTGTCTTAGTCCTTGCTTCAGATAAAGGAGAGGGCTATCACACAATTGGAAATATGGTACAGAGTTTTTTTAGCCCTACATAAACTGTGGAAGTCATGATCAGATGAACAGAAATGACAGATTTTCCATAATGTATGTATCATCAACCAGTGGGTTGCAAATCCTTTTATTTTGTTAGAGACAAGTTGGGTCTCTGCAGTGTTTCTGAAAGACTCTTGCTTGTCCAGTTTACAGTGTTGTGTCTTTCCCTCGACTTCTCCTGTTTGTCTAAACTACAAGGTACAACTTGTAGTGTCCATCTTGCGTTTATTTTGGTCTTAAAATTTTAAATCTCCAAACAGCAGTTGCAGTTTTCATCTGACGTGAGATGTTTGAGGATCTGCCTGTGAACAAATAGGAATAGCCATCACTGTTCTCCTGCAAACTTTTCCTTTCCAGTTGCATCTTTTAAAATGTTGCTGATGTGTGAACATCATCCATCTCATTGTTCCCCTTTTCCTATCTGTTCCCAACTGTTTGTATCCTGTGCATGGATGCTAAGACCTGTAGGCAGGCCAAGGATCACTGCTGGTTTAGGTTTGCATATTCTCTAGCACAGTGCATTCTTGGTGTGTAATTAGAACTTTGAGGCACTGCGGATTTGTCTGAAGGCTTGGTCTGGGGAGTATTTCTAATGAAGAAATGCTGGCTTGGCCTGAGGTTTGTGTTCTCCTGGAATTAGTGGTGAGTGACATGATTTATGCAGGCAGTTCATGGCAGAGGTGAATAATGAGTGTTTCAATGTTTAGATCCGGAAGCAGCAGAAGGAGCACGCAGAGCTGATTGAGGAATACCGGATCAAACAGCAGCAGCAGCAGCAGTGTGGGATGGCCCCACATTCCATAATGCCAGGGGTCCAGGCCCAGCCTCCCATGGTTCCAGGAGGAACAGCACCAGCAATGAATCAGCAGAGCTTCCCCATGGTGGCACAGCAGCTCCAGCATCAGCAGCACGCAGTGGTGATCCCTGGGCAGTCCAACCCCACCAGGATGCCAAATCTATCTGGATGGCCATCTGCAAACGCCCCTGCGAGTCACATTTCCATGAATCCAGCAAGGATGCAGCCTCCAATGACACCACTGCCAATTACTCCTGGTGCACCAACTCCTGTGCCTGGCCCAAATGCAGCTGCTCAGTCAGGGCCACCCCCAAGGGTGGAGTTTGAGGACAACAACCCTTTCAGTGAAAGTTTCCAGGAGAGGGAGCGGAAGGAGCGCTTGCGGGAGCAGCAGGAGCGGCAGCGCATCCAGCTGATGCAGGAGGTGGATCGACAGAGAGCTCTGCAGCAGAGGATGGAGCTGGAGCAGCACAGTATGATGGGGCCTGAGCTGAATAACAAAACATCCTTATCCCAGATACCTTTCTTCAATTCTGAGCTGCCTTGTGATTTCATGCAAACCCCTCGGCCCCTGCAGCCATCCCCACAGCAGCAGCAGCAGCAGCAGATGGGGCAGATCCTGCAGCAGGGTGCTGTGACTTCCCCTCCTGCCACCACTTTTATCCAGAGCACAGAGCGAAGGCCAGTGGGACCTGCAGCTTTTGGACCTGATGCATCTGCTGTTCCAGGTGGAGCCCCCAATTTCCATAATGTAAAACAAACCCATGGGAATCTCCCTGGCACTGCCTTTACGCAGAACCAGGTCAGGCCTCCATTCCCTTCTGCTGTACCTTCATCTCCAGTGCTGGGGGGTGGTGCCCCATGTGGCTCAGACACTGGTGTGCCCCAGGCTGCAAACATCCCTGTAGCAGGCCAGTCTCTCATCCAGCTGTATTCTGACATCATCCCAGAAGAGAAAGGCAAAAAGAAAAGGATGCGGAAAAAGAAAAAGGACGATGATGCAGAATCCATAAAAGCCCCATCAACTCCACACTCGGATATCACTGCACCATCAACCCCAACCATTTCTGATGCTACCTCCACCCCCACCGTGAACACCCCCAATGAGCCACGGCACCAGGATGAGCAGGAGTCCCTGGAGCTAACGGGCCCCTCCACATCCAGCACAGGAGAGAGCCAGAGCTCCCCAGAGCTGGAGGGGAAGCTCCCCTTGTCTCAGAAACAGCCCGGGGGGAATGCAGAGGCTGAAAAGGTTAAAATGGACACCCCCACCAGCCTCCAAGAAGTTAAACTGGAAAAGGCAGAAACTGATCAGTGCTCAGGTCAAGCTGAGCCTAAACCAGAAAATCCAAGCAGTATTAAGGTGGAGGAGGAGAAGGTCACCTCACAGCCAGCCTCTTCAGCTCCAAGTCCAGCACAGCCACCCAGTGCTCCAGCAGCCAAAGGGGAGTCAGGGAATGAACTGCTGAAACACCTGCTAAAAAACAAGAAGTCCTCATCTCTTCTAAATCAGAAACCAGAAAACAGTGGCCGAGCAGAAGAAGAGGCTTCTGGGGATAAAAAGTTAGCAGAGAAGCAGACTCCAGCTGAAGGAATGGTGAGCCTGGTACTGTTTTTATTACACTGTGGTCAGCAGCAGTCCAGCCTAGTCTGTGCCTTACTGTGGGCATTGTGGGAACATAACCTGCCTGTACAAGGGTGGAGGAAATGGCTTTAAGGAAGTTTTGCCTCTTTACTGCCTTTTCTCCTGTGTTGAAAAAAGAATAAATTTTAATATGGCTTCTTAGATCAGCATATTCAGAAATCACTAAAAAAAGTATTTTTCTACAGAAAATTGTCTTTTAGAAATACCACTTCCTAATATTAAGGCAGAATTTTGCAGTATGATTCCTGATTACTCACTGGTGTGTGTCTGTACAGAACATGGTGTGTCTGGGTGCTGCTTTCTTCTGTGACTCCACCCGAGTCGTCTGTATGATTTATTAATTTATAAGGTACTTAAAAACTCACCTAAAGAAAAGTGCTTTCTGTGGAGGCAAGGTACACTTAGACTTGGTCATTTTATTGTAATCTTGATCTCAGCTTTTGGGTTTTGACTGCCTAAACTCTAAATTCATTCTTAAAACAAAATTTAAATGTGTTTGAAAGGAATAAATAGTCATAAAAGTAACAGTAATAGTGAGCAGCAGGTAATTAAGTGTTAAAGATCCACAGTTAAAACGTGATAGAAGTATCAGAAGACTGTGGTAGGGGTCATGTTGAGCTGTTTAAAATGCCAATGGATTTTTTTAAAAATTTACTTTCTTTTGGCTTGCCTTGCCCCCTGTAGCATTAGAGTCCCATTGTGATCCCTTTTACCCAGCTGTGCTTCCATGGGAAGAAGGACTTTGCAGATTTGTACTGAAAGTATTTAAGCAAGTGCTACAATCCAGAAATGTTTCACAACACTTTTTATGTTCCTAACCTCAAAATGCTTTTGTATTATATTCATTTCCACACCTTTCTTCTTTCACCAAGTCTGTCTTTCATTAGGCTCCTGTGAACATCTCCAAGATTTCATGCACATATAACTTTATTTTAGGGGATATTCAAAAGAGAATGTTGCTGGCCTGTGAGTTTTTAATGATGTTTTCAGATGTCAGTGGTGTTAATCGGAGGTCATAATTCTGTCTGTAGGGACAGTTTAGCAGTTCCACCTGCCAATAAAATACACTTTGCTATCAGTGAGATTTATGACTCTGTGCCTGAGCTTTCAGAGTCGTGCAGTAAATCGGAGTGAGCTGTGTATTAACATGTCAAAAATTCTGCTGCACTTCCTTTCTCCACACCAGCAAACTGCAGGAGCCCAGATGCAAGGTGCATTTGGGTGCAGTAACAGCCAGCTCCAGAGAACAGATGTAGGACCTGAAACCAAGAAGCAGAGAAACAAGCGGGCTCAGAGGACGGGAGAGAAGGCAGCTCCTCGGTCCAAGAAAAGGAAAAAAGAGGAAGAAGAAAAGCAGGCTGTTTATCGTAATGCTGATACCTTCATCCAGCTGAAACAGGTGAGTGTTCAAGGGCTGGGAAAGGCAGCCCAGAGGCCACGTGGAACAGTGGATTTCTCCCAGTGGAAGTGAAGTTGATGCTTTAGTTGAATTTTGAGCACAGGGTGGGGAAAACGTGAACTTCAACAAAATCAGGGAGTTTTAAGTTTGTTTAATTTTGGAAGGCGAGCTGACAGGTAGTCCCAAAGCCACAGTGTTCCTGTCAGCTCTGGCAGCCTCTGGATGGGCTGGCAGGGAGCTGGAGCTGAGCAGGGGACCACATTCCTTAGCAGAGAGTCCTGTGTTTGACAATTTCCTGACAGTGGATAAATTCCAGTTCTTTTTTTAAATTAGAAACCACTCCACTGACTGGAGAATTGCAGTGTTCTTAGACTTAATTTCGGATTTTATTTTTTTTTTAATACAGCAACTTTCTCTTCTGCCGTTGGTGGAACCAATAATTGGAGTGAGCTTTGCACACTTTCTCCCCTATGGCAGTGGCCAGCTAAATGGTGGAAATCGACTTGTGGGAAGTTTTGGTAGTGCTACTCTTGATGGGGCTTCAGATTACTACTCCCAGCTCATTTACAAGGTATGGTTTTAATCTGGGTTTCCATTGTGTGTGCTCTGTGTGAAGAGGAGTCCATGATATTATTACTGCTAGTCAGAAATTTTCCCTTTCATGCAACTAGAAGAAAAATAACCTTCTATTGCTAGACTAGATAGTGCAGTGGCAAAACAGTCACCATTGTTTTACTCTCTGAAAGTGAATATTGGTTCTGGAAACTGTGTTGCTGTAAACTAATTAAAAACTACAAATACTCTTTTAACAAATGGATGGTAAGTAATGAAAATTGTAATTACAGTTTTGTGGAGCAGAAAAGACTGAATTCTCAGTACTTTGCAAAGTCATTGAAAGCATTATAGCATTTCTTACTGTGAATTAAATAAGAAATAGACTTTTTCTCATTTGTCCACCAAGCCCTAACTAAGAACCTGGGAACTCTGAACAAAACAGACTGTTGATGAGTTAATAACCCCCACCATTTAAAACTCAATCTCTGAGATCAGAGTGGCAATATTGGGAGGGCAGTGAGGTACTGAACATACAGAATCAAATTTGCTGCTTGGATACCCTAATATAAAAACCCATTAAAATCAATGGTGTTGTCTCCAGACTTACACAGTGTGTAAGCTGAGAATGGGACCTACAGAAATAGTTTTTGTGGTCAAAAGTTAGTGATGTGGATTAGCTTTGTGGGCATGACTGCAGCAACAACAGACACTGAAATTCTCATTTAATTTTCATTTGAAGTATGGGCAGTTGAATAAACTGGTGAGAAGTAGCCAGGGTATGAACATGCAGAGTATGTGCTGCTCCCTGGTAGCTGCTTCAGTGACAGCTCATCCTGTGCTGAACCTGAGGCAGCTTCCCCTTCACTGACAGCTGGGGAAGCTGACTTATTCCTGGAGCTGGAGAGTTACTGTGGAACAGCTCTCTCAGCGTGGAGTTGGGAGCTTTGCTGGAACTGTAGGAACTCTTGAAACTGTTCCTTAAAATTTTCTTTGTGCATGTTTGTAAACACTTCAGCTACATCTTCTTTTGATAATATATTTGGCAGTGTTTACTCATGTGAGCTCTTTCTGTGATCACTCCATCACTGGTGTAAGAAAAGCCAGTCACTGTGTCTTGTGCAGCAGACACCTTTCTGTCACATGGTGGTATCAGCTATGGCTGCTTACCGCTTCTACATCTGGGTGTAAAACTCTGAGTGGGTTCCATTGTCTGGAGCAAGGCAAGTTGTCTCCCTGTGTTCCACGCTGATGGATGGTTCTTTAATTGATGTCACGCAGCAGAACAATCTGAGCAATCCCCCGACGCCCCCGGCCTCTCTCCCTCCCACGCCGCCGCCCGTGGCCTGCCAGAAGTTGGTCAATGGCTTCGCCACCACCGAGGAACTCGCTGGCAAGGCTGGAGTGCTGGGAGGCCACGATGGTAAGCTCATGTGTTGGTTCTGTAAAGTCAGTCCTGTTTGTAGCAAATGGCCAAAATCAGAATCACAAAATGTGCTGAGTTGGAAGGACCCACAAGGATCGTTGGGTCCAGCTCCCAGCCCTGCACAGGACACCCCCAACGATCCCACCGTGTGCCTGGGAGCTTTGTCCAAGTGCTCTTGGAGCTCTGTCAGGTTTGGTGCTGTCACCACTGCTCTAGGGAGCCTGTTCAGTGCCCATCCACCCTCAAGGTAAAGAACTTTTTTCTGATATCCAACCTAAACCTCCCCTGACACAACTTCAGGCCATTCCTTGGGTCCCTTCACTGGTGACTAGAGAGCAGAGATCTGCACTTGCCCCTCTGCCCCCCATCATGAGGCTGCTGGGAGGTCTCCCCTCAGTCTCCTCCAGGTTACCTCCTAGGATGCTTCTCAGTTGCAATACTCCTTAATAAAAACAAAGTGCCCAGACTTTTCAAGGTTATAATCATTACTAGCCAGCAATATTTTACACCAGTATAGTGTCAGGTGTTGGCGCCTTTGCCTTGTTCCTGTTCAAAAACATGTTGAGAGGTAGACACACTCCTAAGAAATGAAAAAAGAAAACCTTGAGGTCAGTATTTTGGGTCCAGTACAAATGACTGGTGTGAGCTCAAAGCAGTCTGTCCAGAATGTGTGCAGTCAATATGTATTTCCTGACGTTTACAGTTTGGACAAGTTAAAATTGTTTTCTGTTCTTCTGGCTTTTTAAAAAGACTATTCAGTGATGAAAATCCTGGTTTTCACACCCCCTTTTCCTTTGTTGTTATAGAATTTTTGATTTTTTGTAGTTTTGTGGGTTTTTAAACAAACATCCTCTCATAGTGGCAGAAGACGCACTCAAAAGCCTTTCAAGCTCTGTTTGCTCAAAACCTGCAGGTTTTTGAAGTTAATCCTGAATGGTCACAACTTTTTGAACTCCCAAGTGTCTGAGAGTGGTGTCACCATCAGGCCCCACCCACACCCAGCAGGCAGCATGTGTGTCACTGAAAGAGCTGTCCAGATGTCTCATTGTGCTGTGCCTTTCTGGTTTCAGTTACCAAAGCTCTGGGGCCAAAGCAGTTCCAGTTGCCTTTCAGACCACAAGATGATTTATTAGCCAGAGCAATGGCTCAGGGCCCCAAAACTGTGGATGTTCCTGCTTCACTTCCAACACCACCTCACAACAACCAGGAGGAGTTGAGGTAGGTTTTCCTTGACATCTTCAAAAAAGTTTTTGGAGCAGATTCTGTGATCTTTCAGTGGATGAGACTGTGAAGGTGTGAAAAAACAAAATCCTTTGTGCACAGCCACAGAAGGGCAGAGGATGGAATGGGATCATTTTAACTCTTAGCATTACACGTATAGACAGCAGCATAGGGAGTAGGTGATTCCAGCTATTGCTAGACTCAAGATTCTGTTAAATTGTTAGGAATTCCTTACCTTCATCTCTTAAAAGCAGAAGAAAACATTGCAAATAGGTGCTTTTCCTGGAACAGTGTGGTGCTGTAGAGACAGGTGACTGCTGCAGCAGCAGCAGGACTGTGCAAGAGCCAGCCTGAAAGTGCACTTCCACACAGTTTCCCAGGTGAGAAACACTGGCTGGAACATGAGTCTCCCTGCAGAGATCTTCCCTTTTGCCTCCCTTTCACTTGCCTGCCCAAAATATGGGTGTCTGTGGAACACTAGAGTCTGTATGTGGACAAAGGCCAGACAGTTTAAATATTAAAACAGCTCAAATATTAAATGCTCATTTTTTACCCTGGTAGATAGAACCATGGGGAATAGAGGGCTTGGCTTTGTTAGTGTCTTTGTTTTTCTTTGTGGATCTTTCCCAAGAAGTGGAATATGTGTGCAATGGAATATGAGATACCCAGATGATGGCCAACCAGCTCCTTGTGTTCCATGACCAGTAGCAGCAAGCAAGTTCCTTTTAGTTCCCTGTCATGATTTATAACTTTGGCTTACCAAAAGTTGAGTCCGTTTCCCAAACGGCCTTTTTTGGGTTTTGTTCCAGGGTTCAAGATCACTGTGAGGACAGGGACACTCCTGATAGCTTTGTCCCTTCTTCCTCTCCTGAAAGCGTGGTGGGAATGGAGATCAGTCGCTACCCAGACTTGTCGGTTGTAAAGGAGGAGAACCCAGAGCCTGTCCCATCCCCCATCATTCCCATCCTACCCAGCAGCACTGGGAAAGGTGAGGCTGCAGCAGAGTGAATGCTTCCAACTAGGATCGTTTTTCTCTTTATTCTCATTAGTGTAGGATTAATGTGCTGCATTCTGTTTTATTTTCAGGTTCAGAAGCCAAAAGGAATTATATAAAATCAGAACCCGGTTCAGGAGCATTACCTGGTTCTGGCTTCTTCTCCTCCCAGCTTGGACCATCCCAGAATGGTCCTAAATCTGGCCTTATCTCTGTAGCAATTACTTTACATCCCACAGCTGCTGAGGTAAAAGGAATAAGCCTGAATTACAAACATAGAGTACAACAGCAGTTGATTGTGTTTATATATAGTGACTCTGAGGGGGTTACAGTGCAATAACTCTGCTGTTGCAATCTTCTAATAGTTTGTATCTCTGGTGTCTGAACTGCTTGTCAGTTGTAAACAAAGGTTTGTTTTTATTACTTTTTTTAGAACATCAGTAGCGTTGTAGCAGCATTCTCCAACCTGCTCCATGTCAGAATTCCCAACAGTTACGAGGTCAGTAATGCTCCAGACGTCCCATCCTCCATGGCAGCCACCAACACTCACAGAGGGAACCCATCCATGGAGTACAGGCAGCACTTGCTCCTGCAGGGTCCCCAGGCAGGATCCATGGGGCCTGCCAGGATGGTGGGGCCCTATGGACTGAAGCAGCCCAATGTGCCATTCCCTGCCAACAGCAATGGTGAGTGGGCTTGAACTTCCAGGTGTTCAGTACCAGGGTTGAACTGATGAGTAGTGATGTATTTCAGCCTCATAAATCCATGCTCTAGAATTCAATAATTGATTCTTATTCCAAGTAAAACTTCTCATACGTGGTCATGTGGATGCACCTGGGTTTAACCATGAGTAGTTCTCATCCATCTCTTCAACTCATCCATCGTCTGTTTGCATCATTGTCAGTGAGGCATTTCTCCCATTAACATAACTAATAGGTTTTTTTTATCCAGTCTGGTTTTAGATACTTTCATTTTGCATCATTCAGAAAGATTGTTCCCGTGCTGGAAAGCTTGACATGGTTGTTTAGGCCTGTATTTCTGTGTTAGTTAATTTTGTCAGTTTTTACACAAGATTGTGTTTTTGATGGGTTTGCACAGTTGTTTTAGGTATGATTTATACAATTTATGCATCAGGTCAAGGTTTAAAGCCTTCCCTCCAAGCCTTCCTGTCCAGGAGGGTGCTGGTCCTCTAGACCAGTGAAGAATGCAGTGATCTCTGATAAATTTGTTTTTTCTGCTACAGCCTCTGACAGATAATCTGTTCCCTAGGTCTGGCTGGCTACAAGGATCACAGCCAGAACATGGCAGAAGGCTCAGCACTGAGGCCTCGCTGGTGCTCCCACTGCAAGGTCGTGGTTCTGGGCAGTGGTGTGAGGAAATCCTTCAAAGACCTGCCCTTCCTCAAACAGGTCAGTTCTGAGGTGCCAGGGCAGGGCCCTGCACTCAGCTGCACTCCTTAAAGCAAGGGATGGCACAAAGTCCTGCTTGTCCTGCCAGCCAGGAGCACTTCAGCTTCCTGTGTAGTCCCCCTTCCTTGTGTGTCTTAATTCAGGGTGGGACCTTCAAGCACGTTTGTTGTACAGCTAAAAAATGGCAAGGATGTTGTTACTGATACAAAATGAATTCCAGTACATTTCATAAAACAGGTCCCATCTATGGGAGTTCTCAAAGCTCTGCTACCAACCTCCATCCCTGACCTCAATCCACAAAAAGCTCATTTGCTGTGTCAGGAATTACTGTAAGAGCAGGAATACTTCCAGTCTTCCTGGGCAGGAATCAGATTTCAGTTGCAATCTCTTGTCCTTATCCTGGGAGCTGTCCTTCCTTCAAAAAATGCCATTGCTCGTCAGTGACCAGGAGGTGATTGCACCACAAAAAGATATAGCCAGGACTTGAACAGAGTAAAGGGTTCATGCAGGCAGGAATGCACTGAATTCCCAGTAAGGTTTTGCAGATGGATCAGTAGATAAAACAGTGTGATCTGGCATTGATTAGGCTCAAATGAGACATTCTTTTGCCATCGAAAGATAAAAAGAAAATGGATTTTGCTTTGCAAGAGTGCCTATGGAGCAGATGGGTGCATGGTGTAGAATGCTTTATTTTGATTGTTAAACTTCTGTAAAAGGCAGGAAATGCTGAAGAACAAGGGTGTAGGTGGTGGGAATGTTAGATCTGTCAAATAATCAAGTATTTATATCACAGCACCCCTCATTATTTCACAAATGTTCTACAAATAAAAGAGTTTCCAGCCAGATTGGAAGACTTGTTTCATTACACTTATGTGAAGAATGGTATTAAAATGCACTTCTTAAACTCTTCTGTGTTTGATTCCCAGGATTCCCAAGAAGGCTCAGATAAAATGAAGGACATTGTATTCTGTAGCAACAACTGCTTTGTTCTTTATTCAGCAGCTGTGCAAGCAAAAAACTCAGAGAACAAAGTAAGTATCAAACACTGGCAGACCTGAGCGAGCTGAAATTATTGCAGCTATTTCTTGGAGAACAGAAAGAGGCTGAGGGAGAAGCTTGCACTTCATCTGAGAGGTTATAAATTAATTGCTCTGTATTCAGACATTGAGATTCTGAACCAGCAGCATGAAGTAAAAATCATATTTACAGAACTTTGTGTCTGACAGATGCGTGGCAGAAAAGCCACCACCTTTGACTGCCCTCCCAGACTTTGAAGATGCAGTCTGAAAAAATCAGTCATACAACTCTCTGGGCATTCTAAACAACCAGACACAATTTAAGGGGTATATCCTGCATTTGGATTTGGCTTATACAGTTAAAAATAAAATTACAGCTGTGAAAATAATACTTGAACAGCAAGTTTGTAAAAAAGAATTTTATTTGTTCAGTGTAACTGGGAAAATAGAATCCTGTTCCCTGACTTTATTTGGATGAAGCTGCCATTGTAAAGTATTGATTACCAAAACGCCAGTAAGGAGCCTGTGAGCTGACAGTGACCAGGAAAAGGAGATTCTTATCACTGGAGAAGTTCATTCAGCTGAAGTTAGAATTTTCTCAGGTGGTCCTGACTATTCTGCTGTAGTTCTCTACCTGCAGACACTGTGAGGGGTGTCTGAAACCTGAGAGAAACAGGGCATCATTTCTTGCTGTGTCAGGGGTCATTCAGTGTCAGAGGAAGGTGAACTTAAATTTATCTTATTATTTAATCATTAAAAGTGAAATAGTCTTCATTGAAGACTGAATGATCCTGCTGAGTTTCTCACAGTTAAAATTTTTGAGTACTTAACTCACTTGTCTTCTGCCATTTCTAGATCAAATGTACCTTTTTTCTTCCTAAACCATTGGCCAGAACAGGCTGTGTTCTTCAAGCTTTACCTAATTAATGTGTTCTGATAATCCTGTATAGACTGTATAGTTTGAAGCCTTCCTTCAAGTGCATCCTGCTTACTTTCTCAGGAGGAATTGAATTTTAAAAATGCAACCCTGGAGGAGATAACTCTGTGTACATCTATATCCTTTCAATATCCCATGTAGCTCATTTTCAGTTGTGTATAAACAAGGTAACATTCCTCTACAAGTGCATCAGCATGCACTAATTAAGTTAATTAAATGTCATGTTCAGCCTCTTGAGGCTTTAATTTACTCTTTCAAGATTAATCACACAAACCGTATTAAGCACTTAATAATCTAGACTTCCTTTGTTGTTTTTGTTTCCCGTTTTCCAGTTTGTTTTCTTGTTTTGGTTTGGTTGGTGGGTTTTTTTTGTTTTTTTTTTCCCCCCCACAAATCTCTGCAGATACAGTTCTTCTTTACTGTGACTGAATAATTTAAAGTCCTCGAGTTGTATCTAATCCAGAACTGCAGGAATTCCTCCTCACTTGTTTCCAGGAGAAAAATACATGGCATTAGTTCTAATTTTTCCACTTCTACCAAATACCAGATTCTTAGGCTTTAAATTAGTCCTGTGACCCAGATTTTAAGGTTACTTTGTGTTGTAACAAAACTTTCTAAGAATCCCTAAGAACTAAAGCTGGCAGTCAGCTCACCAAGGGGAATTGAGGAGTTTTGCATTCAGAACCTGGACAAGGGATTATTTGTGCTTTCTCTCATGTATTAAAGGGGCACCATGTTGTGGGAGAATTTCCTGCTCCAAATCCTGGCCCAAGCTGTGGTAACGTGGGTCAGGATAATTTCCATCTTTCTCAGTTGCTGCATCTTGATTTTAGGCATTTGGAGAAGCCTCTCTCATACTGCCCATGTTTTTGAGTTATATTTAATGATGAATAAGTTTGGGATCTTTTACTTAGAGAGTTTTCTGTTGATTATCAGGAATCAGTCCCAACCCTGCCACAGTCGCCGATGAAGGAGAGGCCGCCCAAAGCATTCCATCAGTACAGCAACAACATCTCCACTTTGGACGTCCACTGTCTGCCTCAGCTGCAGGAAAAGGTTTCTCCACCCTCATCACCCCCCATCATGTTCCCCCCTGCGTTTGAAGCAGCCAAGGTTGAGGCAAAACCGGACGAGCTGAAGGTAACGGTGAAACTCAAACCCAGGTTAAAAGCAATACACAGCAGTCTGGAGGACTGCCGGCCTCCCAGTAAGAAATGGAAAGGGATGAAATGGAAAAAGTGGAGCATTCAGATTGTGATTCCTAAAGGATCGTTCAAACCTCCTTGTGAAGAAGAAATAGATGAATTTCTTAAAAAACTGGGCACAACCCTTAAACCCGACCCTGTGCCTAAAGACTACAGGAAATGTTGCTTCTGTCACGAGGAAGGTGACGGATTAACTGATGGACCAGCAAGGCTTCTCAACCTGGATTTAGACCTTTGGGTCCATTTGAACTGTGCTCTTTGGTCTACAGAAGTCTACGAGACACAAGCTGGTGCCTTAATAAACGTGGAACTAGCACTGCGGAGAGGCCTGCAGATGAAATGCATGTTCTGTCACAAAATGGGTGCCACCAGCGGTTGCCACAGGTTAAGGTGCACCAATATTTATCACTTTACCTGTGCCATTAAAGCACAATGCATGTTTTTTAAAGACAAGACCATGCTTTGCCCCATGCACAAACCAAAGGGAACTCACGAGCAGGAGCTGAGTTACTTCGCGGTGTTCCGGAGGGTGTACGTGCAGCGCGACGAGGTGCGGCAGATCGCCAGCATCGTCCAGCGCGGCGAGCGCGACCACACCTTCCGTGTGGGGAGCCTCATCTTCCACGCCGTGGGCCAGCTGCTGCCGCAGCAGATGCAGGCCTTCCACTCCTCCAAAGCCCTGTTCCCCGTGGGCTACGAGGCCAGCCGGCTGTACTGGAGCATGAGGTACGCCAACAGGCGCTGCCGCTACCTCTGCTCCATCGAGGAGAAGGACGGGCTCCCGCTCTTCGTCATCAAGGTGGTGGAGCAGGGCCACGAGGATCTGGTTCTGACTGACACAACACCTAAAGGTAAATGCTGTGAACTAAGATGTGGCTTTGCTGTTCCTGTGGTACAGTGCTTTTTTGAAACAACTGTTGCAGGCACTGTTCTAACAGTGTTTATAGTGAGTTTCCAGGGCCCTTTTTTAATACCTTGCTGTGAAGACTGTGGACACCCCTGAAGAAATTGTATGAGCTGCAGGTCAGAAGAATTGTTCCAGGTTCACAGAGGAGACCCAAGATTCATTACTGAAAATGAACTAAAGCAGTAGGAAAGTCAGCACAGGTTTCATTTCATGAAAAGTGACTTTGTCTAAATGCAAGAGCCACTGCTCAGTTATCTTCAAATCAGCTGGGCTCAATTTAGGGAACTCTAAAAACAGCTGAGTGACCACGTTGTTCTCAGAGTGACCATGTTGTAATGACTCTGTCAGGGTGTCCAAGAGCATATGGGCAGGTCTTGGAAATTCCTCATGGATGTGCTGGAGGCCTGTAACCCTCTGGGTCTCAAGGCCTTGGTGCTGTAGGTGTTGATACCCTCATAGAGTGAGCACTGTCTACAATCAGTGGAAATAGGATATATTGTGTATTTTCAGAAAATCGTACTTCTGCAGAATTTCTCAAGAGAAACCTGTCCATATTCTTGTCAGAGGACTGAAAGTTTCCATGCTGAGAACACTGAAAGCTTAATTTCTGAGAACTGAGGGTGCAGAATCAACAGTGTGTTTGTTTGGGATTTGTTAAACCCCAAAAATTAGCAATTCAACAAATCATTCTCCACGTTTTAGATCCTGGCCTGTTTGTATAGGCAGTCAAAGACAAAAGCTTTCTCAGTGCTGAGTTCTGGTTCTCACATCCTCAGGCATTTGTTTTAAAACCAAGTGCAATAGTTTTTATTTGTTTGATCACTGTAATTCTCTCCCAATGGTTGTGTAGGTGTGTGGGATAAAATCCTGGAGCCCGTTGCTTCTGTTAGAAAAGAATCTGAAATGCTCCAGCTGTTCCCCGGCTATCTGAAGGGTGAAGACCTCTTTGGTTTGACAGTGTCTGCAGTGGCCAGGATTGCAGAATCGGTGAGTTCACCTCCCCACTTCTTGCTGGATCATCCCACTTGCTGGTTAGGCACGTGAGAAGGGGAACAGAAAGAAGTGTGGAAAAGTAAACATTTTGTAATGTAATTAAACATGTAATTATTTGGTTTTTTTGGTTTTTTTTTTCTTTCTCTCTCTTTTATTTTGCAGCTGCCAGGGGTTGAGGCCTGTGAGAATTACACTTTCCGCTATGGCCGAAACCCCTTAATGGAACTTCCTCTTGCCATCAACCCCACGGGCTGTGCCCGTGCCGAGCCTAAAATGAGTACCCATGTCAAGAGGTTTGTGTTAAGGTATTTTGTTTTAATTTCACATAGTACAGCCCAGGGTTTATAGGCTGCTTTAGGGTTATTTGTGCTTTCGTCTGCTGCTTACAAACCCTGTCGTCCTTGGCTGTGAATGTGCATGCCCCAGTCAGAGGAACTGCTTTGTGTCTCCGCTAGCTGGCTTTAAGTGTCTGTGTGTCTGAGAGGATTTTTATTGGGTTTCCTGGCTATTTTCAGAGAAATCTTCAGTTTTTCTTGTATTCTTTCCTGTTACATGCCCAATTCCTACAGGCCTCACACCTTGAATAGCACCAGCACATCGAAGTCCTTTCAGAGCACAGTCACGGGGGAGCTGAACGCGCCTTACAGCAAACAGTTCGTCCATTCCAAGTCCTCTCAGTACCGCAAGATGAAAACCGAGTGGAAATCCAACGTCTACCTGGCTCGCTCTCGCATTCAGGTCAGCTCCAGCTCCAAGAAATGGGTATTTTAAAAAAATCACATATGCTTTTATTAATAACTGTTTTACAGCTAAATTGTAGATGTCGTATATTATATATAGATATTTATCTGGATCCAGATGAAAATTTGAAACTACGGCTATTCTAAAATTCCTTCCAGTCTTGTTCTAAAATTGGCAATTTTTATGTGGCACATCAATTGCACAGATCTACCTTAAGTAAGGTTTCTTTCTAATTACCGTAAATATATTAAAAAATTATTTGTTATGGTCATCTAGAAAAAGGATTTATTTTAAGTTTTGGGGTGGTTTGTTGTTTGGTTTTTTTAGCCCATTCCACAAAACCATAGTAAAACTTTAAAAACAATAGAAATACACAGTGAATGCATGAGGTGCTCAGGCCAAGCTGATGAAGTGGTACAAGACCAGCAGGAAGAGCTCAGTACTTGTTTGCCTTCATAAGAGTATGAAATCCCTTGCTTTATGTGATGCTGCTGGTTTGCCCCAGTCTGTTTTGGAAAAGATTTGTCATTAATCTGGCCGTGTGTGGGCACGGTTGTTGTCTTATTTCAGGCTGGACTTCGCCATGCCTGGGTTCCTCTCAGGTGTCTCTGGTCTAGCAGGACCCATTGTTTTTTATAAAAGTGAATTTATAAGCTTTACACAGTCAGTGTCTGAGGGGTAAGCACAGCTTTCTCACCGACAGCGGCCGAGTTTTTTGGGATCTGTGTGAGGCTGGATTCTCTATTGGGCTGTTACTGCATCCATTATTTATCAGTGCTCCTTCTCTCTGCACTTTCCACGGCTGGTTTGGGGCATGGTGAGGAACACAGGGTGAGTGTGAAGTTACTAACGCTCAGTGCACTTTCTGTAGGGCCTGGGCTTATATGCTGCTCGAGACATTGAAAAGCACACAATGGTCATTGAGTATATCGGGACGATTATCCGGAACGAGGTAGCAAACAGGAAGGAGAAGCTCTATGAGTCTCAGGTAAGGGTGTTTGTTCATTTTCCCCTTCCCCATTCAGACATTCAAATGCCTGATGAATTCAGGTCACCTGATCTGTGATCATAGATGCAGATAGGCTTAAAATAAAACCAGAGGAGTCTGCAGTGGTTGTTAGCAGAGTATTTCAATGTTTAATACATCTCACAGCACCTTGGCTAGGTAGGGGGGACACAACATCCTCATTTCCAGAAGACACAGCTCTGGTAGACGTGTCAGGACCTCAGTTTTTAATGAGAACTTAGATTTAAGGCCACTTCCTGGCATGGTAGCAGTTAGTGCCTGTCTGCGAAGCAGTCAAATCTCCCAGATGAAAGGCAGTAGGAAGCTCTTAGGGAAAACTGAATCGTCCAGAGGTTTGTGTTTGTGACCCATCATCCCTCACAAACCCATGGGGACATAAGCAGTCTGTGACAGTGCTTTCCCTCGTGAGCCAGTGGGCAGTGCCTGATCTGGGCTTCAGGAGGGCACTTGGAGCTGGCCCATGTCGTTGGTCCATCACTGACAATGCAGTAAAACCTCACCAGAGCCCTTGTGCCACTTGTGTCTTTCAGAACCGTGGCGTGTACATGTTCCGCATCGACAACGACCACGTCATCGATGCCACCCTGACGGGAGGCCCTGCAAGGTGGGTGGCCCTGGGAGGATCCCTGTTCTCCTGGGGCTGTTGGAGGCTCTGAGTTTGTGGGGTTTATTCTCTGAGCTGGGTACACTGAGTCTTCAAACTGTCCCACTGTCTCTTCCATCAGCTTTGCTCATCTTTCACTTATGTTTCATGGCAGCTGTGAAGAAAATATTTTTTTTTTGATCCTTGATTTTTCTGACATTTTCTAGGCAAAGAAACAAGTACAGAGTAATGTAATTGTATGTGGAAAGGCGGTGAGCCCGTGGAGCTAAGGCCATCCTGAGGTTTGGTTCAGATTTGCCTCAAGGGATGGGTTTTCCTAAGAGGTTTCATCTGTCCCACTCTTCTTCCGTAGGTACATCAACCATTCCTGTGCGCCCAACTGCGTGGCTGAGGTGGTCACTTTTGAGAGAGGACACAAAATTATCATCAGCTCCAGCAGAAGAATCCAGAAGGGGGAGGAGGTAGGGCAGGTTCTGGCTTTACTCCTCTCTTGCCATGTGCATCCATGCTGTGATTCCTGGCCAGTGGCACAGCTTGTTTGTGCTGGGGGGAGGTGACATTTCCCTTCCCCTTTCCTGTCCCTCACAGTGCAGCCTCTGCTGTGTTTTGATGTTTAACCTGTAGCTGCCCGGAAAGCTGTGGCAAATCCCAGCTCTTCCATAACCACTCTTGTGCTCTCCTTCCAGCTCTGCTATGACTATAAGTTCGATTTTGAAGATGACCAGCACAAGATTCCATGTCACTGTGGAGCTGTAAACTGCCGAAAGTGGATGAACTAGAATGCATTCCTTGCTGTCTTTGAGGGTTGCTTGTCCCTAGGAAGAAGTGATTCACATTTTGATTTTGTCGACGGAAAATTGTTGCCTTTTTGAAGGGGGGAAAGAAAAATCACTTCTGGAAATACACATTTCTACACAAGTATTTAAAAAGAAAAAAAAAAAAAAAAGAAAAAAAAAAAAGGAAAAATAACCCACCAACCAACAAGCACCAGATGCAAGCCGGCAAAATCTGAAGCTGACTTTCCAGACACGTGGAGGTGAAACTGAGTTAACAGAATGGTCCAGCACTTTTGTTTTTGAGCTCACTAAGGAGAAACTGTTTAATTTGGGCAAAGAACCGCTGGCTGACCTGCAGGAGGGCAGGTGGCCACTATGAATGTAAGACTGAAATCACCAGCGAAAGGGAGAAGTCCAAAGTGCTGGCCACAGCCTTATTTGATAAAGGGGCAGGCCCTCTAATTAAAGAAAAAATTTTAAATAAAAGTAGACACCACTGAACAAGGAATGTACTGAAACGACTTCCTTAGGGATAGAGCTAAGGGAAAAAATAACTTGCACTAAAATACATTTAAATACTTGATTCCATGAGTCAGTTTATTGTAGTTTTTGATTTCTGTAAAATAAGAGAACCTTTTTGTATTTATTATTGAATAAGTGAATGAAGCTATTTTTAAAAAGAAAGTTAGAAGAAAGCCAAGCTGCTGCTGTTACCTGCAGAACTAACAAACTCTGTTACTTTGTATAAAAGTGTAAATATTTTGAGGAAAAAAAAATACAGTATAAAAATAGTTATTGACCAAATGCTACCAGACTCTGCAGCAGTTCGGGTGCTTATTCTCAAACGTTGATAGGGATGTTACAATATGATCTCATGTACTCACGGACATGCGATTCCCAGTTCAGAATAACCAAAATCTCAATTTAAAGAGAGGGGGTTTTGTATGTTTAAAGCAGTCTCAACTGTGGTCTTACGAGAATTTTTTTAAGTAAACCTTAAGCCTGGTAAAGGCATGTATATTACAATTCTGACTTTTGTAGATGTTTGGGTAATTTAGATTAATTTTATTTGTATTATATTGTTGCATCCCTATTTCTTAAGTCAGGTTTTTTTGTGCTTACAATTTGTGATAACTGTGAATAACTGCTAAAACCACCCAAAATAGAGGCTGGACATGGTTTTTATTCTTCAGCAAAAGTAGTCAAGGATTAGGTGACTGTTCAGCCTACATTAAATCATGTAAACAGCATAGAATGAGTTGGAGCTTCAGTCTGATGCGATAGCCTTCTTAAAAGGAAAACAAGGAAAAAATTAGGTGTAATGTGCTTGCAGCTGCAGGACTCTGGCAATAGGATTTTGGAAAATGTAATTTAAAGATGTGTTTGTATGGATTGTTTTTGTTTACATTTCTTTAAAAAAATAAACACTGTTTTGTGTTTGCTTGTAGAAATTTAATCAGCATTTTGAACCAGGTTAGCTTTTTATTTTGTACTTAAAATTCTGGTACTGACACTTCACAGGCTAAATATAAAAAAAAAATGAAGTTTTTTTTTTTGTGTGCACAATTAAAGTGGACTGTAAACTGTTGGTATATTCAGTAATACAGTTCTGAACTTGTAATGTATATGGCATGATGTATTTTTATCTTACAGAATAAATCAATTGTATATATTTTTCTCTTGATAAATAGCTGTATTAAATTGTTTCTTGAATATTTTTCTTCTCTTGTACAATATTCCAACATCCTACCAGTATTTGTCCTACAGTTTTTTCTGTTCTGTATAATAGTATCTAATGTTGGCAAAAAAATACAAAAACAACACAAAAAAAAGAATTTTTTGAAGTATACAGAGTGTTATGGGTTTTGGAATTTGTGGAAACAGATTTAGAAGATCAGCATTTACGAATAAAAATATTTTACATCTATAAAGTGCATCCTCCTGTTGTCATTTGAGGTGTCTGGTTTCTGCTTCTTCCAGGATCCGTGTCTTCCACCTTTGAGGAGTATTTTGCTCTCCCCCTTCTCCAGCGCATCCTAACTTTCACACTGCTGCATCCTCATCTCAACCCCTGAGTTTGAACCTTTAACCCCAGTCAGTCCTTTGCTCACTCCCATTCCTGCAGGAGGGAGGGGACAGGGGAAGGGTGTTAAACCTCCATGGTGCTGCTGTGACAGTGCTGGACACCAGAGACATTCCCAGCAAGGTCTCAGCACAGGTCCAGACTAAAAGCAGGCTCCAAGACCTCACAGCAAGGGGAAGCAGCCAGGCCAGAGCTGTTCCCTGGTGTTATTTATATGGTACAGCAGGATCTGTCTGCTTCTCTGGCAGCCACAGCCACCACCCCCTGCAGGAGCCAGGGAGAAGGAGGTACTTGACACAGGGGCTTCAAAATCAGCCCCAGGCAGAGTTTCCTTCTTCACAAATAATAAATTCTCAGTATGACAGCAGCAGCAAGCCTGGGGGCTGTGGCAGTGCGACCCTGGGCTGAGGTTCTTCCTTCTGTTCCTATTCACAAAAGCCTCCTAGGTCAGCTGGGCACCAATCTGAATTCCTGCTTAGCCCAGGCAGCCCGGCTGGGAACAGAGCCCTAGCCCAGGGCTGGGTTTTCCCAGCTGAGATCTCTCACCCTCACTCAGGTGATGGCCTGGCTGTGTGGCTGCACCACATCTGTCTGTGGCCAGGAATTCCTTGCAGGAACAACTGACGCTCTCCAGAACTCCACCACCTCGATCTGTTCGGCAAACCAGCAGCAGGGTGACAGCAGCCTCTGACTCTCCCCACTGGGAGCAAAAGGTCAAGAAGTCTCTGTGGCAACAGACTGTACATAAAGCTAACTGCTCTCTCTGTTTGAGGATTTGTTTGGGTTTTTGATTTTTTTTACTGTTTTAAAAGACAAAGACAACCGAAAAGAAAAAAAAAAGCCTAGCAAGGCTTCTGCACAACGTGATTGCCACCACCAATGTCACAGAAAAAACGCCCCCACACAGCTGGAAGCAGCTGTGCCAGCACCTGCTGCAGTCATGGTGAACCAGCTAGGCATAAATGAAGCTGCAGCCCATCCTTCCACCCCAGCAAAGACTGGAATTTCACACCCAGCAAGCACCCAGGCTGCCAGTGGAAGGATCCATGTTCCAGCCCTGCAAGCCCTGCCTGGCTGCAGGAGGCACCTGGGAACTGTTGGCAAGACTCCAGATGTCCCTGAGCAAGGCATAGCACAGGTTCAGCTGACCAAGGGGGCTGGGGTTGGTGTTAGAGGCTTTTCTTGGTAGGAAGAAGCCTGGCTGGTGTCACTTATTTACTCCCATTTTAATGCTTGATCTAGAAGAACTTCCACTTCAGCCAAGTGGTTCTGCTTTTTAAACCCTGGTACCTGGTTCTCCCTGCCAGGGGCTCACTCCCTCCAGGACTAGAGGAAGAGGCAAAGCAGCTGCCTTGTGGCCAGGCCACTCTTACCTGCTCCTTTGCATCCTCCTGCTTCTCTCCTCCTAGGTGCTGGCCCTGCCAGGCAGCTGAAGGACCAAACAGAGTCTGGCACAAGCGAATCTCCTTTCTGCAGAAAGATGTGGGTCTGTCATTACTGCAGCATTATTATTATTTGCTTCACGCTGCCCTAAAGGTCAGTAAGTGGATGCGGGAGGATTTGGGCAGTTTGGAGAATGTTTCTGCTGCCCAAGTGGAAGGGCAAGGCTGTCCTGGCACTTCTGAGATCCGAGCTGCACGTTCCCAGGTCGCTGTGGAGTGGGAAACAAGGCCAACAACAGCGCTAAGAAAAAATACACTGGAGGTAAGAGCAGCTTTTCTCTTCTGCAGGAGCTTCCACACACTGAAGAAGCTGAGGCAGGGAGTCAAAGAAAGAGTAAAATAAAAGAAAACAGAGAAGTGGAGGGAAAAAACCAGGAATTATCTGTCAAGCCTTACAAGATGCGAGGAGGGGAGAAAAGGAATGAAAACAAGGGAAGACGCAAACTGAACATTAATCTTCATCAGTGTCTAAGTTGGTGCTTTCTGGTCTGACAGCTACAAAGAGTAAGGCCATACAAATTAATAAAAAACATGATACTTTATTTTAAATGCAGCTACTGTCATGAGTCATCAAAATAGACTTTGCAATAGTTACTTTGTTTTAAATATGGGGTGACGAATGACAGCAAAGAACTTAAACTACATGAAACGTCCTAAAATTAAAAGAACTAAATTTAAATATTACAAATGACCATTATTGGAAGATGACAGAGAATAAAACTATTTTCCAGAAAAAGTAAAATCATTTTGGCCAGTAAACCCATACTAGAAATGTAAATTATTGAGATACTGCACATGAAAGAGCCAAGGACTCCTTTCTGTCATTGTCATTTAGAGAATCCACAAAGCTGAAATCTCATCTCACCATTTAAATTACATTGCTCTAATGATTTCTCTTACTTAAAAGCAGTCCAATAATCCAGGATCATCCATGGAACCGATGATAAATTTCAATTCTCTGTGCAGCGGGGCTGCTGCTCTCAGTGTGTGACCAGGGGCTAGTGACCACCTGGACCTTCCCACGCTCAGCTCCCCGGGGCAGGGCATTTCCAGCAGCTCCTTCCATGCTTGTGCCAGGGGTAGCAGCCAAGGGTTCTGCACAAAACCCTCCAGAATTACTTCAGATTGTGGCTGAAGGGGAACCAGGGCTCAGCTGAACTCTTCTCAGGCATCTCCTGGCTGTCTCAGCTCTCAAAGTGCCACTGCTGAGGAAGGGACCCGTCACAGATGGCCACAGTCACGTAGCCCTTGTGGCTCAGGGGATCCACCACCTTCAGGCACTGCCCCACGGAGACCTGGTACAGGCGGTTGTTTTTCTAGAGCAGACAAAAAACACATGGGATTTATTTACTAAAACTTCTGCTCTCCATTGTCAAATTGGAGCTGAAAGTGATGCCCAAGGGGAGGGGTGCTCCTTCCCAACAGATGAGCCTTTCAGCAACCTCCCCGACACATCAGACCCACAGCAGCAGTGGAGTACAGCACACCCCATAACCACTTCCAGACTTTGAAACAAAGGCTCTCACGTCCTCACAGGCCCCCGGTTGGGATTTTGTTTATACCACAGTTTTTTAATGAGGTGGAGGGATGATCAAAACCCATCCCTCAGCACTCAGCAAAGAGAGAGCCCACAAGGCTGTAGTGGGCACAGACAGATCATAGAATCCTAGAATGGTTTGGGTTGGGAGGGACCTTAAAGACCATTTAAGTCAAACTCTCCTGCCATGGGCAGGGACACCTTCCACCAGACCAGGTTGCTCCAAACCCCATATGACTTTGCCATGAACATTTCTAGGGATGGGGCATCCACAGCTTCTCTGAGCAATCTATTCCAGCATCACACCATCCTCACAGGAAAGAATTTCTCCCTAATATCTAACCTAAACTTGCCATCTGTCAGTTTAAAGCCATCCCCCTTCCCTTGTCTTACCACTCCATGCTCTTGCAAAAAGTCCCTCTCCAGGTCTCCTGCAGCCCCCTCAGGCACTGCAAGGATGCATTAATGTTTTCCTGGAGGCCTCTCTTCTCCAGGCTGAACAGAGATCCCTGTTCTGCATCTGACCTCGCCTCAGCAGTGCCCTCAGCACCCACACGCTGGGGAGCTGCCACACGTCATGACAGCCTCGTGCATGGTGGGTGCCCACAGCCAGGGCAAAGCCAAACCCCAGCCAAGAGTGACAAGGAAACAGACCATAATCTTCTATTGCTTTTAGAGGACTGTGCTATCTCCTCTACTAACAGCCAGTTGTAGCTGTCTGGGAAGTGCTGTCTGCACAGCCCCAGCAGCTCTCACGGGCAGGCATCTCCTGCACAGAGGGAGCAGATACACAACAACAGCCATGCCAGGCTCTGTCACTTCTTATGGCCACAACCTCGTGTCCAGTGAAGCAGGAGGACAGCGCAGAAAACGTAACACTCCTTCCAAAATATCCCTCCAATCCAAGTCTTGTACAACTGACAGTGCAGTCAGTATTTCCCTGTATCAACGACTCACTCAATGGATTTCCCCTTGCTTCAAAAGACTTGGTAACTAAAGGGTCCAAGCCAGCACCATATTCCTTATGGGAAAGGTGCCCCACATCTTCCATTTGCCTTTCCATGGCCCTCTGAGCCTACTTCAGCCCCAATTCAGCCTTTCTGAGAGGAGGGGACCAGGACGTGCAGTACAAACAGCCATGGCATGCTGACATTTTCCTGCTCCAGTTTCTATTCCCTTCCTAATCAATCCTAGTGTTTGACTCACTCTCTTTTCTTGTGGATCACTGAGGAGCACCGTGTGACCCCGTTACAGATCCACCTCCCACAGCCACAGTGGCCATGGCCAGCTCAAAGCCCACATGTCACACATGAAGTGCAGATTCTCCACCCCTGCCAGGGGCATCACCAACAGCCACATGCACCCAATGTCAGTGGCCATTCCCTCACTCTGTAAAATCCTGCCTGCTAAGAGCCTTCAATAACCTCTGCTCAGCAGAACTGTTCAGATCACTGTTCCCACTTCCCCTGGCAGCTGTGGCAGTGCTGGTGCAAGTGTCAGACACACACAGAGCCCTGGGCTCAAACTGTACGTGCCTCTATCTTTACACCATCCTGGGCTGCAGCAGGACTTGTGGGACTCTCACTGGAGCTGCCAGCCAACAGCATGGTATGAACCTGAGACAGGCTGTGCAGAGCTCTGCTGGAAGCACCACTGGCAGTGCTGGCAGGGTTCTCCCTCCCTTTGTTCAATCATTTTGGTGCTACAGATTCTCTGCTAGACTGAGGGCATGTGAGGTGCAGACTCTGAGAGAATTACCAGGAGACAAATTCCATGTGTGAGCAGCACTGGCTCAGTTTTGTGGAATTGGCCACTTCAGGATTTAACAATTAAACTAATGAGATCAATTACAGGGCAGAAGCAACTGTTCTGCCCTGTGCTTCTTCAAGCACTAGGCAGGAATCAGCACATGGACTCCTCCTGTCTCCCAGGCCTGCAAACACAACACGACAAAGCTCTGAGGTGGATTTTGTTCTCTCTGGTATATCCCAGATGAGCCACAGTGCTGTGGGTAGCTGTGACAGGCAGAAGAAAGGCTCAGTGGAGCTGCAGAAACCTTTCTATGTTGCAAAGGGCCTGTATGTCTCAGTGCTCAGCAAAAGCCTTATTAAGACTGAAATGCAGCCATCAAAGCCTGTGCAACTTCTGTACAGGCTGCCTGAACCACAGGCTGGGCCTGGTACAGCACAACCACCTTGGTACATCTGAGGTTTAGTCACAATTAAACTCAACCCTGATGTCCTGGTAGTGCTACTGTCCCTGATTGAGACATTGATGACAAGTGATGTGCATGTGGCAGCCTCTCTCCACTTACCCCAAATGTCCACTGCTGGGAGCCACCAGAGCCGTGGCACTTCATGAGACGAGGAGGATCGGACGAGCGAGTTTCCGAAACATCCAAGCAAAGCAGATTGTTTAAAATCAGCTCATGATCCTCATTGTAAATCCAGACCTGGAAGAGAAGATAGAAAGACATTCATTGCAATGTTTCAGGGCAGTTTCCTTGAATCTTTTGTTCACCTACAGAGGAGATGCTTCAACATTTGGACATCAAGAGATGTGCCTTCCAGTGAGAATTGAACGCAAACCCTTCCCTAGGGCCCACCTGCATGAAGCACTGATTCGTATTTGCAGCTTCAACTGCAATTGGGTTCCTGAATTTACATGACAGAAGAGTTTCTCTGTGATCACACTGAAAACCACTGTCAGCTCCAACAAACAGCAAGAACACATTCAAGCTGTCAGTCTGTCCTCTCCCACATGCTGCTTGAGCAGGGCAGGTATTTTTATTCTGGGCACAGAATTGTGTCAGGCCCCTTCAGTTGCTGCTGTGCATGCCCACACCCTGCTGGCTCTCAGCAAGGCACATCTGGCACAGCTGGACGTTCAGGAAAGCAGGAACAGCAGCCTGGTCCAACTGCAGGAGCTGCTGGTTGTCCCTCCCCTGTTTACCCCCTTCAGGCCTGTAAAGATCTGGAGCTCTCAGAACCAATAGGAGACTGAATCCCAAGCCAGAAAGCAAAGAAATTAAGGAACTTGGGGGTGTGCACCTCAAAATATCCTGGGTTACAGAGGGTTAGAGAAAAGAAAAGGAAGTAAATGGGAATTGTAGCCCTGCAGTGCAGGGAAGATCCTGGGACCATCTGGCTCAACAGCCACTGACGCATATTCCAGAATTCCGAATGCACAGTGGAGCCCTGGCATTCACAGGAAGCTGGACAGCATTTCTCAGCCTCTGGGGATGCTGAGCAAGGCAACTCCCTTCTCTCTAACTTGTGAGCCTGTGAACAAGAGGAGCTGAGCCACTCACACCTGTCCCTGGAGGACCTAGAGACACACAAAGTTCTTGTGGTGTGCTCCTGTTCCAGCCCTGCTCCCATTTCTCACAGCTCAGTGCTGCACTTGCCATGCCCACTGTGTAATTTTTTTTTTCTCCATTAAGTCTGCATCAGTTTCACAGTCAGAGTATGGAATATCAAACTCCAGGCAGAAAAGTGAGGCACATAAATTCTGATTTGTCTCTTTATTTGGCCTATGAAACTGAAACCAGCCTTCTGGAGGGTGCTGGGATTTAGGACACAGCCAATTTGGGATTTTAGACACAGATTTGGGATGTTGGACGGCATTAATGGAAAGAACACAGTTCATTATCACAGTATCTACCATAACAAAAGAAAGGCCTCCTTGGAAAAAGTGCAGGGATCACATTAAAATTTGCCCCAACCTCAAGCATTTTGTGCCTTCTAAAATACTCTTTTCTGTTTAAACCCAGTCATGAAAAAGAAAGCATGGCAAGATTAAAGAGGGAGGGGAGAATGGAGAAATGGTAGGACACGCCAGAGAGAATTACTATTGAAGGAATACTGATGGAGTCAAATCCAAACAAGAAATGAACTGGTAAGAATGAAGACTGCAGTGACACAGGGAACAGATCTATAATCAAAAGCTGAGTAATGGCAAGGAACACAAGACAGTGGTTAAATCCAGTGTCCAAAAAGGCTTACACAAGACAGCCAAAATTAATTTCAAACTAATTATGTGTTTAGTGTAAAAAACAAAGGAAAGAGGAAAAACAGGCCCAAATTTGATTCCAAATCCAGATTAGAGTATCACTATGAACTTGCAGATTATAAACAGATTCAAGCACCAGGAAAGCAAAGCCACCCCATGAGGTTTCTTTGTTATAAAATTGCAAGCCTTAGCATACTCCAAAAATTATTAACTAATTTTCTGCTGAAGACTGAAAGGATAATGTTCAGCTCATATTGCTAAAGGCTGTTAGGGGCAACAGCCCCATACAGGCAAGAAACTCCTGGCAGGGAGCACAGTAACTAAAGTCTTTAAGCAGAAAGGTGCCTTCCCAGGATTTATGTCTCATTTCTGAAAGCTCTTTTGTTTTATCCACTTATGTATTTTCTAAAAAAAACCCAACCCAAACCCAACTGTTAAAAAATCTAAAATATTAGAAAAAGGCAACAGAGGTGCAGGATGTTTTCAACCTGCATGTACTTCCTAACTAGCAGAGCTAGGAGAGCATCACTATGAAGATCTTGGTTTCTAAAACTGAGATTGTGTCCTGTTCCCATACTCAGGAAAGCAGCCCCTTAACTGCTGTCCCCCAGAGACAATGATCTGCTCCAAAGGTCTAGGGAAAGCCCTTGGACATTTTCACTGGTGTCAAACAAAATCAGTGAAATGCAATTAGAGTATAATGAATCATTTCTGTTTTCAAATAAAACCTAAATGGCAGATGGTATGGAAAAATCCCCTCTCCAGAATGAAATTCATTATCTTTGTGGTTAAATAAAATACTTAATTTGGTGAATGCTGTAGGACTGGCCTCTTTCTGGCAGCTTTTTCTCTCTGCCTCTCAACACAGGCAAGGTTCATGAAAGGTGCATGACACCGTCAGGCAGCTGCACAGCATTTGCTACAGTAGATCTTGTGGACAAAATAAATGGGAGGAAGTCCAAAGTACGAGCTCTGTTAGTCTAAACTTCTTTTACACAGGTGTAGCTTAGGAAGAACTGGATGTTTAGTTCAGACCCTTCAAAATGTACTTTAAACTATTCACAGATTTAAGACTGAGGCTTCCTAGGATTTCAGTACCTTCAGGACTTTATTTCATCCATGTGACTCAGACAAATCCCACAGCTTTCTTCTCAATTTCAAAATGATATGAAATAAATCAGGAAACATCTGCCTACCCTTTGGCTTTCACAGATCAGTGGAGTGCAGCAAAAGGTATGGCTGGCCAACTGGCAAAGCTTTGTGGATACACATTTTTATCTGATCTGCAAATTTCATTAGTACTAGTGAAATGCATTGAACATTTTCAGTAAATACAAGACAGTAACTACTGCAGAAACAGCCCTTTGTCTGAAAAAAAATCCCTGCCGTGTCCCAGGGAGTATTCCAGTACTTCCATCAGTTACAATCTGTTGCTTAGCTTGGTTATATTATTGTGTCAGACAGTTTGCAAAAGATAAAAATTTAACTTAAGAGCACAAAAAAGCTGTCTCAGCCCAGGAGGAGATGTGCCCAGCCATTTGCACCATCACATCCATGCAGCTCCTGTTATGATGGACAGCCATGGCATCACAGCACCAAATAGCCTGTGACAATCACCACAGACAGCTAGGTTTGGTGGGCTGTAATCATTGTTTGAAGCTATTGCTACTCTGAAAACCCAGCAGCCTCCTGAGGGTCACTCCAAAGCAGATATGTACCCTCTGCTCCACAGTTCAGAGTGCCACTGATGCTTCAGGACAAAAGAGGGACCAAAGAACTGTGCCTTCAATAGTTTGTGGAAAAAGCAGCAAGACTGAATTTGCACATCTTCACACACTCCAGACATGTGCTGTGTCAGAAAATCTAATAGCCATGATCTAGAGATTTAAGGAGAGAGATCTCAAAGAAGAATGGCACATGGAAGCAACCTTGTAGTTTCTGAGTCTTGAACAGCTTGTAAAGGACATATTTTTACATTTATTGAGTGCTACAGGAATGTTAACTGAGTCCTGTGCTTGAGTACATTTTTTCAAGGTGCAGAGCACAGATGCCTCTTCTGTCACTTCAAATCTCTGTTCTGTAAGACCCCATCACCTCATCCACTTGTGCTGTTTCTAACAAGATTTTTGTTACTTATTCCTCATTCTCTCTTCATGCCCCAGAATTATCCCAGACTGTGTCTATTACTGTTAATGGACCATCCTAGTTTTCATTATAACTTAAAGAAATAATTTTTAATATATTTTCTAGATATGAGAACCATTTCCCTTATTATTTTCTTTCTATAGCAGAAATATGAACTGAATGTCAGTCATGTAAAGCCTGAGAAAACAGGACAGTGGGATGTGCTTGACTAATTTTCAACTCCATTTAATGATGACCATCTAAGTCAACTATAAGGAAAAGGATTGTCCATATTGCTGATACAATTGAAAGCTACAGAATACCTGCTATTTCATGTACATCCAAATTAAATGAGAATTTAAATTCCTTAGCAGCCATGAAGGCTAGAGAAAACAAAGCAAGCCTAAAGCAAAAGAGAACTGACTTCACAGAGGCTGGTCAGCTCTCACATGCATACACCAGACAAACACAGGCTTTTTTCCTAAGACAAAGGCATAAAATAGGTAATTCTAGAGCAAAACCAGCTGAAAATGTCAACAAGTTGAGTGCAACAAGAGCTAAAAGCTTTCAATAGTCAGGATGTTTCTTGCTATTTTTACAAGCAGAAGCTGCTAAATAAGTGTCATCTTTCTCTACATTGTTCTCACATATCTATAGCAAGATTGTTCAAGAGGTTATGACAGCAAGTTGGCTGAATGCACTCTTGGGATTTATTATGAGAACAAAATAAGTCTAATAGCAGAAAAACAGTGTTGGTTGACATATTTGGCTGGAAAACAAAATTATTGTGAAAGAAGATAGCACAGCCAGGTTTTTTTTATGAGACCTAAATTCTAAATTTATCACTAGTAAACCAGATTCATGAGAAAAGAAGCCAAAGATCAACAATCAGAGTACAGATTTGTCTTTCTCAGCACCAAAGGGATAACTGAAGTTTGTTCTCCTGGATTAAAAGAAGTCAGAAAAAAGTTTTGATATAGAAAACCAACAATTTCTCCTTCAGGCAAGTGGCACTTCATTATGAGAAATATTGTAGCAAGGAGAAGGGAAGCATAACTGTGTGGACATCATGCCCAGGTTTTCTCACCCAAAGACAGAAGACTCAGAAAGCAGAACTGCAGCTTTGGCACTGCAAATGTACAATCACTTGGTGATGACGGTGCCCACCAGTTCTTAGTACACTTATATCAGCAAGACTTGCTGGCTGTCTTACAGCTGCTGGAACAGGTCAAATAAGGAAACTTCCATTCCCATTCCAGCTTTAATTATTCCACCTTTAACACAGCAATTTGGTCACAGTGATGATTTCTCAGTGCTCCAGAGGTGAAGTACAAGGATGTACTTGTCCTTGCTCCTGTCTGACAACTGGAACCTGAAGGCCATGTGTCAAGAGCCAGCCACTCATCCAGAGAACTGCAAACATCCCTCTGTCTGCCTCTGTCACACTCAGCTGGTGAGGCCACAAGTAGGAGGCAGAAAGTCCCATGAGGTGGACAAAGCACACAGCATTTTGCTAGGACTATAACAAATCACTCTGCTTCCACCACTGAAGTTTCCATACCCTGAAAACTGCTGCCCATGTTTAAGAGCACCAAGTTAGTCTAGCATGACCCACCTTCACTAAAGCTATGCTGCTTTACATGCCATGCTCCATTTATTGTGCCTTTAATTACTTCTCTCTTTAGATCCAACCTAGCTTTTAGAATTGGTTCCCATGGGCTCCTAAACCATAATGTTCTCCGAGTAGTTCTTAGCTATTTAAGCCTTTATTGCATTAGCTGAAGATCTCTCTATCCTGGAGACTTTTTATCCAAGTCCTGAATTTCTGTCACCTGAAAGAAGTGAAACAGCAAAGGCTTCATGTAATAAAACAAAAATTCTCATTAGGTTTTCACATCTAATTAATCCCTAGATCAGCAATTCACCTGTAGCCAAAGAATCTTCTGAATTCCTTTTATTTAACAACAAATCATTAATTTATACCAAACTGCAGCCACAGTACACAAACACCAGCAGGGCAGGAAAGGGCTGCTTTAACCTCCAGTATTAGGAACTGAAAAGACCTGCTACAAATTCTGAAGTGCCAATCAGTGGATTATGAACCCACCAGGAGCCATTTCAGGGCAGCCTTCAGCCAAATATAGAGATTCATGCCATAAAGACAGGAGATTATAATATCCAACACAGCATTAGTAGGAGCTGCACAGTCCTTGGCCAGCCCCATGGTTTGAATGATGCTGCAAGCAGCTTGTCTGCTGATGAGATGCCACAGCAGGGCACTCTGCCAGCAGGAAAACATCCTGGTCATTTTAAAGACAAGAATCACTATTCAATACAATTGGGAATCTCATACCTGGTTCTGATCACTGTAGTCACATTCCCGAACCACCACCAGGCCTCCTTTCTGACTTGGGTGGCCCTGGGCAACCAAGCATTTGTTGGTTTGGAGGTGATACAGCTATAAAAAGAAAACAGTTTGTTAGTCAGAGGAAAAAACAGCCCTAGATCTCAGTGTGCTCTAAGCCCTACATCCCTAGTGCTAAAAAACCTCAGCCAACACTTGCAGTAATTAAAAAAATCTTCCCTTTTAAAATACCATTCTGTTTCTTTCTCAGATAATTTGGAGAAAAAACTGCATTAAACAGTTCCAATTTGCTTTCTAATTACATCAAGATTTCTCTCTCTGGTACAAGTGCAGTACACACATCCTGGCTCAGCACATGCTGGCTCTACTCTGTCAAGATTCTTTGCCCTCGTCACTCTCCATGGAAGACTTAGGCCCCACAAATTCTGCTCAGGAATATTGACTGTACTGTATAAACTGCATTTTACTGCTGTTTAGCTTAAACATAAATCTCCTCCTAGAGCTTCTCTTCATGGAACAGGACCACCTCCCTGAGAAAGGAGAAGGAATTACTGAAATAAAAACAACTTCAGAGATTTATGTTGTTTGCAAATTGATTTTCAAGAGCATTTACATAACTGAAAAGCCACTGTTATCAGCTATGGTACTTCACTGAATGATCAGGGAGGAAGAGAACATTTTACAAACATCCAAATGCTATTTTTGCTCTAATGCCCTACCTATTCTGATTTAGGGGAATGGTGTATCAGAGGACTGAATTCAGATCAGAAGGCTGTCCTCTGATGCAGAACTGTAAGCACCTACCATCAAAGCAAACAAGGAGGCTCTCAGCAAGCTGGCAATCTCTCCTGATCTGAACAATGATGCCCACCCTAAGAGACATCCAAGACATTTTCTGCTGCACAAAGTCAAGGTTGTTCTATTTCAAGAATCAAAAAATAATTAATATCTTGATGTATCCCCACAGAGGTACTCAGGGAGACAAAACACCTCTAATTCTGCCTTTAAATTACACACATTCTCTGAACTAACTGCTGGCCAGCAGACTACTTCTCAGCCTGATTATTTTTCTTTCCCTGATGTGGTGGGGACTGGGCTCTTCAGGCAGCAAACACTGCCAGCACACTATGAGCTGAGAGATGGCAGGGCCTCAGATCTGAAACCCACATTAAAAATACTTATTTCCAATCTGGAGCTGGATGTAGAGGAAAAAGGAATTTACTGTCATGAACTCCAGGCCAGGCTGATTAACCAGCCAGCTGAACTTTATTATGAAGACATCCATAGCTGTCTTGGCATTGCTATCGACTCTACAAATTTTTAGGAACTAAAATACACTTCCAGTAATAAAAGGAACAAATTGCTGTGTCACATGATAGCAACAATTAGCACAAATATCAAATAATATTTTTCACTAAACACCATTTCTGGAAATAGCTGTCCCAAGGCACATCAACCATCGCCTTGAGTGCACCATGTTTCTCCTATTCCCCACACACATCTAAAGCAAATTACACAAAAGATTCTAAGTAACATTTTCTTACACCCTAGATCTAGCACAGATCTCATCTTCATCATTCTTCACTCAACAGAAGGCTTTTAAACCATAGAGTACATGAGTTTTGTATGATTTTTGTCCTTTTTTTTTTTTTAATTTGCCATGACGGCCAGCATTGGATAACACTGGTAACAGCTGCAACCATTTGTGATCATTACATTTCTTCCCAGCTGTCAAACCACCACTTATCTGTGGCTCAATTAGTTTTTGAGAATAAACTGAGATTTGGAGGGATTCCTCCCAAATCCTAAAGAGTCTGGCACACAGTGGTGACACTGGCTGATCATTCTGTTCCTTGCAGGCATCTGGAAATAGTTTACACAACCATCAGAGCCAAAGCTGACTCTCTCATACAATGCTGGGTATAATTCTTGAACCCCAGAGAACCAAGCCAAGGAACTGCATTTTTCTGCTTCTCTTCCCCATTTCTTAAGGGGTGCACTAAGTTTTTCTCAAAATGTAACCATGGTAAATAACTGCTGGGAAGAATTTAACCTTAAGTGCTGCTGAGATATTCAGATCCTTCAAGTAGCTCTCTCCAACAATTCCTCAGTTAAATTTCTGCCTGAATGAAAGCAGAAAGCTATTAATTTTTTTAAAGGAGTAAAAAGGTCTGACGAGGGGAGTAACAGCATCCAACAGCTAGGGGAATCAGCCCATTGTATCAGTTTTATTTAGGGAAACCACAACTAACTTCACAGTTTGGCTGGGACATTGCTATAAAAATACTGCACAAATTGAGGATTCCCAGACAGCTGCTTCCAAGCAAAATCTCTAATGGTGTCAATAGGTCCTGCATGAGCACAGGTCCTCCTGACTCATTTCCTACAGAACCAGCAATTGTGAGCAGCTACTGCAGCCTGTGTCCCCTGTGGGGACATCACCACTAAATGCTTCCAACTATTGAGCTAAAAGGGAACCTGCTAAACAGAATCTGTGTGCACATGAAGTAGTTTATTCCAGAGTATTCTCTTCCACAGAGAAGACATTGAGAAGGTTGTCCTGGGTTTTAAACTATCCATTCTTTTTGGGAAGCATAAAAAGCACTCAAAAGTGAATTTGGCCCTGGAAAGAGCAGATGCAACTGTCTGGTTACTCTGCCTGCATACAAACCCATAAGCAAAAGGTGTCAGTGCTAAGGCAAGGATTTAATCATGATTTCCTTCATGAAAACACAAAAATTTTCTCTTCACTTCTACTATGAAGAAAAAAAAGAGATGAGAAAAACTTATTTTTTGTTCATTAACTAACAGGCAAGGCTAGAAAAGCCATCATGGGCCTCAGATGCAAATGTTCACCTTTGCAGAAAATTACCCAGTAAAAGCAATGAGTTTGGAAAATGTATTCTTATCATAAACCAACAGAGCATGAATATTTGAGGCCAAATTTCTCTGTATCCAAATCCATCTTCAGAACCAACAGCCATGAAAACACATTCTTAAGACAGCAAAACCTCTTAACTCAGAGCTTCAAGGTAAGAAACCTCATGGAACAGTATCTAATCTAAGGATGACCTGAAATATAGATTAGACTGGAACTGATTTAACAAAAATCCTGCTATTTTCAAGCTTGTTGCAGAACTTATGGAAAGAGACTGTTTTTGTTGCATTTGAGCAAATCTTTAAGAAAAAAGTCTCATAATAATTATCAGAATTCCATATATTTAAGTTTAAGTTTCTCTTACCCTTCCACGCTGGATTATTTTTGGTCGTTTCTGCGCTCTATTAATAAAAACTGGCTGTGGAGCTTTGGCATTGGGCCCAGATATTTGCATCTCAGGGTAGATGTTATCTAAATACCACTTAAATGACTTGCAGTTCAATCTCTTCCTCAGTTCCACACGGTCGGTGATATTTCCATAGCTCCTCATCCTCAGCTCAGGTCTCAAAGCAAAATACTGCTCCTGTATTTAAGAGGAAAGGGAAAAAGGGGAGAAGATTTTCAGATTACTGATTCCCATTTTTTTTTCCCCAGAAATCCCAATATTTCATTTCATTTTGCTAGTGCTTTCAACCAGTAGGTTTGGAACTGGCAGTAGGAAATTGCAATGCCTGGATTGTCACAGGAAGTGAGATTTAATCTTGCGTACTCTAAGATAATCCTTCTAACTGAGGAGGGTTTTTTTATTAAGATGATTCTTGGGTACAAATTTGCTGATCTTTTTAGATGCCAACTTGAGGAAAAAACAATCAGCCCCTGACTTTATTCCATTGGCAATACAGGCATCCTAAAATCAGTAAATAAAAAACAGATGCATGTATCATCAGCAGCCTCATCTGATAAAGGTTTCTTGAAATTATTTTAATTGTTCAATGGATTGTTTTCATTGTTGTGGTATTCCAGTGTGTTTGTCTTGCACAGTTTCCAGCCTTCCAACTTTACAAATGATTAGGGTAAAACTGTTCCAGAATAGACCTATAAATGGGACTAATATCATAAAGTTCAGTGGGACCACACTTTATTCACGAGAATAATCAGAATGGCTTTCTGGGAAGCCCAGTTCTTTCCATTCAGCATAATTTCCAGAAAGGCTCTCACAAGGTTTTTGGTTTTTTTCACATTTATTTTACGATAGTACTCAGAATCTTACAGGTTAGGTGAAGACAGACCAAGATTCCAACCCAATCTCATGTGCTGTTTGACTCCAATGCAGAGACAATGGGGACAAGTAGGAACTCATAAATGTACAGCGTGGCATGAGTACTACTACTAAAACTAGGGGAAAAAAAATCCTCTTTCAGCATTTAATTCCAGATAGATTTACAGGGCCCACAGAAAAGGCATTGTATTTGCACAATAATTTGTTTGCTAGGTAGCATTTAGAATTCAGTTTTCAGGGCATGGTGTTCACTATGGTATTTTGCTGGATTCATCTCTAGGAGACATCTGGAATCCACCCACCATGATGTGGTTCTGAGAATTTTCAATTATTTCCTGCTATCTGAGACTCAGATGACAGACAGCATCACCTCTAGACAAGTTACACATCTTATCAAGATCTTTTGAGCATTTGGATGTGCTTGATGTATCACTGCTATTTTAACAGCACAGAAAGGGGAAGTGTGGCCAGCTCTGAGAAAGTCTGGAGACAGACTAGACATCACAGTTTTCAAAAAGCAGCTCTGCTATTCCAATTTCCTCTTTCCTGGTTGAAGTTCAAATGTTGGTATCCTACCTTTCATGTGTTATTTATTACCACTGTATACATGAACTTATCCTTTTGCATTTTGCTTTTGACAGTTATGGAAATTTTGCTGAATCTTTTCCATTATGCCATTTCATTTATTAAATACTAACATTTACTCCTTTAAGTCTTATCTTGTACCGTGCATTGTTAGATTGCCTTGGTAAATTATACTGGTCCTAAATATTTGCATTATTCTTATAAAAACAAAAATACTTCCAAGCTTGTCTTCCATACATTCTCTGGCAGCAATCAGAGAATCAGACAAGAAAGAGCTGGAAAAGTTCTGGACACAAATCTGTGCTAAGAGACTGCTAGAATCAGCAGTTCAAGTACTTGCTGGATAAAGCAGTTCAGCTGGAAAGTATAACAAAGAATCAAGTCCAAGCTTCAGAGAAAGCCATCATTAATCACAAAACAACTTCCCAGACATCAGTAACGGGGAAAGTGATAGATCAGATCTACCAAAGCATTACAGAGATGGAGAATGGAAATAAAAATTAATGGCCTCTAATAGCTAAAGGAGGGGGAATGAAACATAAACCTCTAAAGAACATAAAATTAATGAAATATATCTTGTGTAAAAATTGTAGGGACTACAGGAGCTGAGCAGACAGCAAATCCTATGGTCTTAAAGGGAAAAATGTCATTAAGTATCTCAGATGAGGGATTCAGAAACACCTAATCTATGTTTAAAAGCATCAGCATCAAGATCTGAAGACAAGGAAGGAACACACCTGCCCTCAAATCCAGAAGCTAATCCTGATTGCTCTTCAAGGGCAAGTCAGATTGCTAATTAAAACAGAAAGCAAACAAGCAGCCAAAAAAAAAAAATCCCTGTCTCACCAACATGGAAACTACCTGAAGGCACAGTACCTGGCTGCCATGTAATACTGATTTGGACACAAAGCAATGCAGAGCTTACAAAAGCTCATCCATCATCTTTTACTTCATTAAAAAGGCATAAAGCTCAATCTCCTGCAGGTAGTGAAGTAACAAGAAGATTTGAGCACTCAAAAGCTAAATGACAATTCTACAGAATTTAGGAGCTCAGACTATGCCTCAGGAGGAAAACCCCATCAGAGGCATAACAGATCCTACTGTGACACAGTGACAAACAAGCCAGTTAATAACCATTTAACAACCTTATTTCATGACCTAGAACTGTCTCTTACCTTGTATTCATCCATCCACACATGTGCCAGCCTCAGTGAGTTATGAGCCATAGTGTCCTGTCCCCCAGGTGAGCCATAGGGACGCCTCTTACGGAAAATGTGTCCAACTCTGGAGCAGGGGATGATCAGAAGTCTGCCACCACACATCCAGATCTGTACATAAAATAATGGAACATGTTCAGATTGTTCACTCATTGTTCAGATTGCTCACTAACTTCCCCCCTTTTTCAAGGGATACCTTGGTAGGGTTATACATTGTGCAGGATTAGGTTTCAGCAGTGCTGGCCTTCATGTCATGTTTTCTGACAAATGAGACTTTTAGATCTCCATGTTACAAAAGATTATTTTTCTCATATGACCACACTTCCCACAAAATGCATCAAGGCTTTCAAGAGACAAACAGAAAATTTTCTAAAACGCTTTGCTCTTACAACCTATTAGAAAAGACTGGGATATATGGGCTAGGAATCATCCTGCAGATAAGGTTACCTAAATTCATTTTCCTGCATGAAAATTGCCCACAATGCTGTGACAGATGACAAAGACCAATCTTTGTTATCAAGGGAGACTGGAGAGCTTTCCAACTAAGTATGGAGATTTACAGGACAGAGCTGTTTCCTGTTAAGATAGGGGAACTCTGAAACACTGTTCCCATTCAGATGCTACATTTAGGAGTCTTTATCTGTGGCACCAGGGATCTACATTTTATTTACACTCTACTTCCATTTATTTTTCTAAAACTTCTTTTTTAACTTCATCTTCCAGCAAATTACCAGCACTGGCCCTTTTCTGGAATAATATGTTCTCCAGTCCCAGAAAATCTTCCCACATTAGCAGTTTATAATCAAGTCACTTTTAAAACTCCTTCTAGACAAGATAAAGACTCAACTTCTTCCCAACCCTCCCCTAGAGACATGGGGACTTCCAGAAGCTCTAAATTCTCTGAATGTGCTCCAATTTTAATAGCCTTTTTTACTGAAACTGTATTACAAGATAACAGTAATCGCCTCACACTCCACACACTTCTACTCAGATACCTAATAATTACATTTATACTGAAAATTGGAAGATTTTATTTATTCAGTACACACTCCTTTAAAGTCATTCAAATGTATGAAATTCCAGTTCTTATTTTTGAACTCTAATCTTGATTTCTCTAATTGACAGTTTTGGAAGTTGTGTGTCTGGTTTTAGGTTTGGTTTTTTTATGCTAACTTGACCATTTAATCCCCTTTTCATATCTGTCATGATAGCATATAATTTTCAGGCAGACTCTTGACAAATATTCACAAAAGTAAAGAGATAAGCATGACATTAAGTACAGCAAGTTGCTTTTCTTCCAGTGGAGTGACAGGGACGATGAGAGAAATTACAGGAAACCCAATGCAGCACAATTTTCAGATTTTATGATGATGATTTTCTCATTTTTCCAAGCAAGATGACTCCTCTACATGAATCTCAATTTAGTTCCAGAAAACTTTACATTTCCAGGTCCTCAAAAAGGAGGCTGAGCTGTCCAAGCTCACTAAGCTTACATCTTAGCAATATTGCTGTGAGCCACCAACTTGTAAAATTCATTAGACATTGCTCATAAATTAATTTCAACAACTTGCATAATTCTTCTTTTCCGACGCTTCTTTACAGCTATTATGAAATGCTCCCCCACCAAACCAAGAAAAAGCCACAAACATTCAACTACAGAGCTGGAAATGGTCTGATTACCCGAAAAGAGATTTCCAGGTTTTCTCCTCCCCAGATGTCCATGCCACTGTCGTACTGCCCAAGCTCATTGAAGTACTCACGATCCATGGCAAACAGCCCTCCAGCCATGGTGGGTGACCTAAAAAGGCACATGGAAGGAAGTACATTTTCTTTTAGAGAGAGGAAAAAAACCCACACAGTAATTTATACTGAATCAGCTGGTCCCAAAGTCCAAATTTATAAATAGACATAACACAATTTAGATCTTTCAG
>VRYO01002734.1:6303911-6362785 GCA_009812075.1 Sialia sialis | reverse complement strand
GTTCTCACAAGTTTCTACTACAGTTTCTGTCATCTTAAAAACTGGTAGAAAGGCTGCTCTCAACTTTCCCACTGCGACACGAAAATATTTCATTGTGGGAAGTCTCTAAAATGTAACGCTTCCTGTTGGAAAGCAATTTTCAAGGGTAAATAGCAATCCAGGCTCCTTTTTGAAAGGAGGCAGAGATCTTTAAGTAGGAAACAATCACTTTCATACTCAGAAAAGGTAATCTTTTCAGATTATTACACTAGTTTCACTATAAAGTTCTTTGTCTTTTTAGCATAGGACTTTTTCATAAAAGTGAGTTGAAGGAATACAACAATGTTGAACACAGCAACAGCTGAGCTTCAGCCACTGACCAAATTAAATGTGAGAATAGCCCTTAACAGAATAAGGATTTTTACGCTTGATGGTGATTCCCCACTCAGATTTTTTCAGTCTGTCCTTTCCTTCCAGGTTCAGAAACTGCCACAGTGACTCTCTCCAAACAAGCCAGTCAAACTTAAGTAACTCAATAATTTTCCTGGTTTCTCAGACAAAATCTTGGGATGGAGACATGGGAGGGCCAAATGCAAATCTGTCAGATGACAGCAGAGAACCCTGAGTTGGAACTGTTTGTGGCAGTAGAAATGCTCTTCATTTACAGTCCAAGAAAAGAGAATGAGAAAAATGAAAATACACCCAATTTCTGATTCACTTGGCAAATCTTACCCACAAGGAGTCAGTTTGTAAAAAAGGGGAAGTTCCTATACCTGACAAACCTGATTTCTGTACCGAGACTGATACCTGCAACTAGAAAAAGCACAGTGAATTCTTGCCTTGGCAGTTCTGATTCTTTTTATGAAGATATTCACTTGGGACAGTTCTATTCTTGTGTCTGAACCATTCATGTCTGCTCCTAATAAAAGATGCCTGCTGGCACCATTCTACATCAGCGACAAGACCACATATTGCCAGTTCTGTACAGGTCACACAGCCATCAATGATTAAAAGATAAGGAAGATAACTTTCAAGTCCCAGGGCTGAGCTTTACCAAGACTTTTGTTTCAAAACAACTCTCAGAAAACTGCAAAAAAAAATTCCTATTACCACAAACAGATTTTCCCAAACTAGTAATTCTTTAGCATTTCATCACAGATATTATATAGCTTGTCATAGTGGGATACGCAGACTACTCCTAGAACAAAGACAGTATCAAAATTATCATTAAGCCAAGCACACCAACAGACTGGAAACAAACCAATGCATAGCTCAAAAGTGAAATTATTGGACAGATTTAATACAGACTACCATAAGTTCCTCCAGAATTTTGTCTTCAGGAAAAGCTGCTATTGTATAAGCATTTTCTAGAAGTGTGCTTTCTTGACCTAATAAAACAGATATATCTAACTCATGATTAAATGCAAGAAATTAAAGTGAAATAGGGAATAGTAACCAAAACTAAGTGAAATAAACAGTCAGATATTTGACAGGTTAGGCACCTGCTCCAGAGAGCACTCCCTACTTCTTAGGAAGTGCTCCTGATCATTTCTGTGTTACACAGAGCTTCTCACCACAGAGGAGGAGCCTTACTTGATGGGAGCAGTGGCTCCCTCGGGTCCTTCCAGCTCAGCCAGAGGAACGAGATCCCATTTGAAGTGCAGGCCCCAGTTAAAGCCGCCCCGCACGACGGGGGACGAGCTGTAGGTGAGGGTGTCGGCACTGATGATGTCGATCACGGGGCACACCACGGTCCTGCGATCCTCCCGGATGGGAGTCAGCAGAGGCTGCAGCCACATCTCGTTCACCTCACAGTGACTGTCCAGGAACACCAGCACCTTCCCTGCAGAACACACAAAACAAAGATCCACGGTGCCATGGAAAACAAATGTGCAATTCAGTGCAAACACACGTGCATTACAACTTGGCAATTTACATGGACACTACCTGCCACAGTCAGAATATTTGATCTATGATTTACCCTCATGTTCAGTTGGTCTAAAAAGGCACCAGCATAAAATTTATGTAACACTAGAATAACATGGAAGAGATGGGAAACAGCTTTAAAGAAAACAACTTTGGAACATGCAAATATAACAAGTCACCCCACAGACAGCATTTGACTGGGCATGGGGATGGAACTCCTGCAGTTCAAAAGAGCAATAAAATTACTCAAAATTGCACTAACTGAAATGAATTTTAGCACAGCTTGGAAAACGCAAGCACAATCTTCTCTCTGGATTATTCTATTACAATGCTAGTGTGTAAACACCAATTAAGAGACTTATCTGCCACTCAAAATTATTTAAGAAAGTAGCACACACTTTCTCAGATGCCAGAAAATTTAACTGAAAGCACATTCTGATAAAGGCTGTTTATAAAGCACCAAATATTGGCTTTCCCAATTAACACTCACTGTAACAGAAGAGTTTATACAAAAAAAACCAAAACATTGCTATTAGATTTGAGCATTAAAAACCACATTAGTGTGCCTTAAAAAAGAGCAGATTTCATTTTAGAGAAAAAAAGTTTGCACATAAAACATGCAAATAATATTCTGCAACTACAGTGTCTTGACCACATGGAGATGCTCCGAAGATGACATTCTTTCAGGGCAAGAATAGGAAAAAATCTATATTGTCTCACTAACACTGCAGTCATTGCTTGAGATACAGTGCAAGGCAAGGTTTGGGATGATGATAACTTGTGTAAAACTTCCAATAACATGAGTTACTTTTTTAGAGCACAATACTGTTTTGTTTCACAATTTCACTTAAATACTCTAAAAAACTACCTCATTTTATTGAAAGCAAATGTCTCTGGGATAAAAAAAAACAACAGCTGAGACACTCAAGTGTCTCAAGGTTTAAAAAACATTCAAATTTGGATGTAAACTTGCAGTTATCATTTGAGATAGTGCAGGGGAAAAAGATTTGTGATAGTGCTAAGCTGTATAGCTTAGAGTGTAGCATGATATGCAGAGCCCCTTCAGGGGGCTAAAGTAACCACAGATCGAGGATCCAATATCTGAAAAGCTTCATTACAATCAACTTATTATCAAAATATGCAAGGAAAAGAGAAAAAAGCAAGTGTACCTGTGGCATGAGAAGCTCCAATCATCCTTCCTCTGATCAAGCCTTCCCTCTTCTCATTTCTTACCAATTTTGTAGTTTTGGGAAGCTGAGTTTTAACATATTCACTCAAGTCTTTTTTCAAGTCAGCTGAAAAAAGGAAAACACAAGTTCAACAACAGGAGAGAAATTCTAAAAGCTTTATTTAAAATCTCAAGACATTTAACTTAAAAATGGCCAAAACCTTGATCAAAATGTTACCCTGACACTGCACAGCCTCAAACCAAGAGCATTACAAGGACAGTCCTCCCACGCTTCTCCAATGCCTTTAGCACACTACTCAAGTTAACTGGAATTACTAGACTCAAAAAAATTGATGTTCAAGGAAACACATTTCCAAATTCTTCTCATGGTGACTGGCATTTGCAACAGACTCAACAATAAACATTTCACACAGGCAAATGATTTAAATTACTACATTCCATACATGAAAACAAATGCTGACACCTTTCAGAAGAAGCAGGAAGACACCTTGTATTATCTGCGCCTGCTTAACTGACAGAACAACGATACCAAGTTCAACTCACAGCTGGTTGCTTTCCTAAAACCCAAAAGGATCAAAGATTCTGCTGGCAATCCCGTGCTTTTGAAGGACTGCAGAGTTCACTGGAGTCTATGGGCACTACTGTAACTTAGCTAACATCAATGGCAATTTTAAGAGTAACAATACTTCTTTCACCCAAGGTCAGTGGTTTCTACCATTAAAGCAGAACTACTGAAGAGAAGATGGACACATAAAAACTGAAGTAATGGAAAAAGCAGAATTTAATAAGCTTATGGAGAAATAAAGAGAAATATAAAATGAGAAAGAAAAACAAAATCCCAACCGAGACTTCACAGAGAGCCTTGGTATAGAGAAGCAGACTTTTGTCAGAGGATATGCCAAAATAAACATTATTCTGATGAATGTCAGCTCAAACATTAAAGTTGCTGTTAACAAGATTAAATGCCAATGGAATATATGTGGAAGTCAGAGCTGTAACCTTAAGGAGGAATAAGAACTTTCAGGCAGGAGACTCCCAGATGCAATTTACAATGTTAAGATCTCAGCCTTTGCACTGCAAGGAAACATGGTGGATCAGAAGTGAGAAGGCAACACATGGCAAGTGTGATGCTAGAGAATACTCTAGGACAACAGAAACTCTCTGGGGAGATACAGACAGAATTCATTTGGGTCACAGGAATTCTCTGCCCTGGTCTGGAATAATGACATCTTATGCCAGAGACAACAGAGAAGATGTTTTCAGAGAAAATCTCTTAGAAAATTGATTAAATAATCTCTAAAGTGCTACCCAAACAAGCAGGGCAGATTTGCAAACCTAAATAAAACACTCCTTGAATGATTCTTCACCTGATTCATTACAGCAAGAGAAGAACAGTGTACACCTACAGAAACAATGGCCAGCACAAAGCAGAAAAGCTCAGTTAATCATATTCAACTCTTACAGCAAATAAATGAGGAAAGTTTCACATCTGCAAACTTCTAAAAAAGAAAAGAAGAAAAAAATAAAAGAAAGTATGTCACATCCACACCAGGAGCTGAACCAGGTCCACAACATTGGCTTGAGCAGCAGAATGCAAGGGCCAGTAGAGTTCTGACCCACACAAAACAGCATTCTGCTGGCAACTGTGCCCATATCACAAACCATTCTTAACAGGCAGGTTTGTCTCTTGATGGGTTTTTGTGTCACCTTCATGTCTACTGGGAGCACTGATTACTTCTGATATAACTCAAAATTTGCTTCAATCCAGCCTGCCTGAGAAATTTTGCTCCCTTTAGACAGTCTTCAAAAATTACTTCAGGCATTACCTTCCTGTATATCTTCACAACAAAGGCAAAATGGGCCCTAGGATGGGAGTCTGGAGTGTTATTATTTTAAACTGTTCTAAAGTACTGAGTTGCAGACATTTGGCTCCTTTTCTGTTCTTCAATCTCTCCTTCTACACAGAATGCCTCCAGTAACAGCCTTCAAAACACATCCTCAGGCTTTTCCATAACAGGTTAAGGCTAAATCAGGGAGAAAGATTATACCAGAAAAAGAAATCCTGCCTTTCAGGGAATGGAAAAAATACAACCATGAGCTCAGCTGAAGCATGACAATGCCTGCTTAGCTAGTAAAACCATTGATGACAGAGTCTAAGAAGTTTTTTGAGGCAAAACTAGGTGCAAAGGCTCAAGGTTTGCACAACAGCACAGATGTACAGTACAGCTCTCATATTTGCAGGTGAAGAACTAGAGAGAATTTCATCGAGAACACCACTTCAGAAAACAGGCAACAGAAGGAAAATTAATTTTTAATTTAAAAACAAAACAAAGGGGCATAAAGATCAAATAATCTGCCCAAGCTCATGACATCCACAGCACAGCCAAGGTTTTTTTATCCATTTCCTTAATTCCCAAACCATCTCCAGGCCCCATCTTTCTTCTGCTGTAAGAATCCATTCATTCAAATTAAGCAGCAGCAAAAACATAGGATCATTAGCATCGAGAGCAGTAATTCTGTGTAAACAATACCTCCTCCTGCCTTTGGCTTCAGAACAAGTTCATATGAAGTCAGAAAGACAAAATAGCTACTTGAATGTTTTGAACTTAATTTGGTTCAAATGCACTAATTGCTTCAATTTAACAACAAAACAGAAGAGTGATGGTATTACTGCCTCAACACAGGCATCAATCAAATGCATCTTCACATTCAGAAGACTGAGTTTTGAAGTAAGGCAAGCTCTGAATACAAAACAAATTGCACAAGACTTCATAGCAAGGCATATGGTCCCAAAACAGAAAACAAAACAAGCTTTTAAATACTACACATTCTTATTAGCAAGCAACAGTGTTTGATCTTTGTTCTCTCTTGTATATCAACATTTGATCTGGCCTCAGAGAAATCAACCTCCAGCACAACTAGAGAACGCCATTCCACAGCAGACATACCTAATCAGTCTCTCAGAGCGAGACCTTAAACCAGAAACTAAACAATGAGATCAAGGGAGCTATGATTATATATATATATCAAATAAAAATGCAATCTAAAAATCATTTTTAAAATGCAAAAAGTTGTGGACTTGTACAGAGGTGATCAGAGAACTTGTAAAGTCCTGCTGGCAAGAACTGCTATGCTTACACTTTCCTCAATAGGCATTTGGATTTTTGAGGGGTCAGAATGAAAGGCTTGAATGCTTGAATTGCGTGTCTGTCAATCGAGAGACAAAGCAGCAATCCCTCAACAGGAGCAAAGCAGCTCTGCAGAGTGCACTCCTCCAGGGCCCCTCCACGCCTGCTGGAGCAGAGGCTGCTCCCAGAGCCAGGACAGCCGCTCCCAGGGCGGCCACAAGAGGCTGTTGGAGAGCCACGCTGAGCCCCGGCCCCAGCACGCTGCCGGTCCGGAACGCTGAGCAAGTACAGAACACGGCACTGTTTCCATCGTGCCGCAGCAGCTCATCGGCAAGGCTGCAGCCTCCAGCTGCTTTCAGATGCATTCACAGCGGGTAGTGGCCTCTCTGTTATCTGCTCTGAGCACCTGAGCAGCCCAAGCAAGGAACTGCTAAGAAAACCCAAACTCTAAACAGCTGCTTCACGACCCCCGATCATCAGTGTGTGCAAGAGGTGAGATAAGAGTGGAACATCTCCCCTGTGAAGGCTGGGGCTGTCCAGCCTGGAGAAGAGAAGATTGTGTGGAAACTTCATTGCAACCTTCCTGTATCTGAAGGGACCCTACAGAGAAGCTGGAGAGGGATTCACCAGGAACTGCAGTGACAGGATAAGGAGTAATGAGTGCAAATCAAAAGAGGGAAAATTCAGGTTATATATTAAGAACAAATTCTTTACTGTGAGGGTTGTGAGACACTGAAACAGGTTGCCAAGGAAAGCTGTGGAAGCATTCAAGGCCAGGCTGAATAGAGCCTTGAGCAACTTGGTCTAGTGGGAAGCGTCCCTGCCCATGGCAGCAGAAGCTGGGACTAGATGATCTTTAAGGTCCCTTCCAGCCCCCTAACATTCTTTGATTCTATGATTATTAACTTCAAAACCTGATTTCCAGAGTTAAAGCCTGTATGATACAAGGCCCATCAGTAAAATGGCTCAGTGGTAAGAGGATGTCACCTTGGGCATCTCTGGACACCACACATCTCTACTGGCTGGCGCTCTGGTGATGGGCTGCGGTACAAACTGGTTTTGCATCATGACTTCCACAATTTATTTTGACCAGTCAATAAAGCACAGGAAGTGTAACATTCCTGCAAGAGCCTCTCACCCAATTCACTGTTGTCATCCACCAGGATGATTTCGTGCAGGAGGTGGGCGGGGGTGCGGTCCAGGACGCTGTGCACTGTGCGGAGCAGAGCTGAGAGCGCCTCGTTGTAGAAACAAATCACCACACTGGCAGGGGGCAGATCAGCAGGGTAGGACTTCTCCCTGCATCTGCAAACAGGAACAGAGTCTGTCATTATTTACAGAGGGGTTTCCACAGAGCTGGGTCACTGCTGAAACTTCATAAATAACAAACAAACATTAAATGTGTAGGAGAAGCCTCTAATGTGAACATAATGAGCCCAGACGTGTAACAGCTATAGGAGGGCTCAATTACTTTCCACATAATACAAACTCATAGTCAACACTGCTGCTTGTTAGAAAACAGAGGGTACCTTGGACTGAGGTGGGAATAAGAACCAGAGATCCTCAAGACAGAGAACAGAAGATAGGGCCTGTTTCAGCTGTCTAAACACAGACTAGTACCCTTAGGTAGCTCAGACAGTTCAAATATGACATGAGGCTCACACAAATACCACAGCTTTATTGGCCAGCTGCTGGAGACAGGGTTGGCTATCCCAGAAAACCTCCACAGGTGCTAAATATCTATTTACACAACCAATCTTGGGATTCAGAGGGCAGATTAAGACACTTAAGTGTAGGCACTGCTGTCAGTGCAGTCTAAATAGTGTTCAGCTCACCCTAAGGCTGTCAAGTGTGTTTTGTCAGCTGAAGAGGTCTGCATGCTTCATTAACTGCACTGACTGGTTCTCTGCTAATTATAATAAAGCAGAGACAACTGACTAACAAGCAGTTATCTAAGCATCTTAATCTGCAAGATGAACCCCACTCAAAAGCAAAAGATCATTCTTTCTTATTTTCAAAGCTCATCCTTACTTCTAATAGGGTCAAGTATCACAGATGATTGCCATATGAAGGTACCAGGCATGGGAGGATCCAATAAAAATAAGAAACTATAAATGAAAAACCAGAAGTATAGAAGAAAAGCTTACATCTACTTAGAATTATCTCAATTCTGGGAAAAACAATCAGCAAGTACAATTCATTACATTCACCCACACCAGAGAAACCACTAGAAAAACTGGTGCAAGTTTGTTTATTTTTTGGTGTTGGGAGATTTTGTTGTTGTTACAGGGGTGAGTTGTTCCTCCCCTATATACATCAGGAAGATTACAGAAAAAAAAATCTGTTCTTTAATAGAAAATATTCAAAGCAATGCACAACCTATCACATACCTTTATCAGTTGGTCAAAAAAAAAAATTACATCTCCAGAAACAATATTCAGCCAAAAAAACCAGAAAATACCAAAGAATTGAAATCCTAACCTCAAGCACTCCTGTAAACAGCTGAAAAATCTACCTTCAGCAACATGTGAGGATGGAACAGTGTATAACAGAAATGTTATAGCAAAAGTATTAAATACTACATTAGCTTTAACAAGCCACTGGACACATGAAACTATCCACACTGTCTCCAAAATTCAGCACCTACTTTGCATCTCTTGTATCAGGCACCTCCCTGTGGTATCCCAGTCGATTGCTGATAAGCATATTAAAAGCATGCTTCTGATAGCCCAAGTCTCTCACTTCCTGATCTTCTTCATTAAAAATCATTCCTGCAAAAGAAACATGCCAAGATCAGCTAATAGGCTCAAAAACATCATTTGAAAGAAATCAAGGATTGAAACATATGCTTTAATCTCTTCTAAAATCCATTATGCTCTTAAAAAATCCCTCTGGTTTTGCAAAGTGTATATTTATGCAACTATTTCCACTCCCTCTCACAAGGCAGCACTTATGAGTAGCCCTTGCAGCTGGAATAAAATTAAATCCTTCTCCAAAGACTTCTGGCTCCATTGTGTTTATTACCTCCCTTCACTCACACGGCCTCTAATTCTTAGCACCACCTAAAACCCACATTAAACAAGCAACAGAGGATAGACTTTGGCACACAATGAATCAGCATCTATCCCTACAGGTGATGGGTCTGTAATGGGATTTTCAAGAGAGGAAATACATTTATAATGGTAGAAAAATCCTCACAATAGCAGCTCCAATTTCATGCAGTTCTGAAGTCTGTAACAAAAATAGAAGAACTGTAAACTTCTGTTTATCTCACCTCTGACTCTGACAGCAAGGAAAACACCAGCAGAGCTGCTGTTTATTGATTATTTTAGCAGAAGTAGCAACAGTCAAGCATGGCAGAAGTAACTGTTGGTATTAGGAAATGCTGCTATAAGCCAAGATGGAATTTCCAATGCAATCCTGCCTGCCTTGACTCAGTGCCATGGGCTTCTCTCACTGAGCCACGCACTCATCAGTGTGAACAGAACCAAAACATTGTGGCACTTCACACAGCTCCATGAGGGGGAGACAGCTGGTGTCTGCCACCACCTGTGCCTCTAGCTATTTCTGCAAAAATTCAGGTACAGAGTGATTATTTTTTATTGTCTTGATTCAGCTGGCTGCAGAGAATGAGATGCTTGTCACCTCTTCAGTTATTATCAAGCTACACAAGCAATTTCACTGAAATTTCAGTACAAGAAGTGAGCAAGGATCATCTAAGTTATCTCCTTCCACCCTGCCCATCATCTCCATATCATTCAAAATCTGCAGAAAATAGTTAACAAGAGGGTTCCTCATTTACATACTTCCAGGAAAATATGTTTCATGCATTCATAGACCAACTCAGATTGAAAGAGACACTGGTCTAATCTTCCCAAAGCAGGTCCAGCTAGATCAGGTTGCCCAGAAGCAGTGCAGTTAAGTTTTGAAAGCCTTCAGTATCTCCAAAGACTGAGATTCTACATCATCTTATTTCCCTGTTCAAGCATTTGACCACCATCACACTGAAAATGTTTTTCCTCCTCATAACTGAAATGCTCTCACTCCAATTTCTTATAATCATCCTGTGCACTCTGGAAGGAGTCTGTCTCCATCTTCCCTGCAGCCTCCTATTCAGCTGCTGCTGACAGCAATAAAATTTCACCCCTCAGCCTTCTCTCTGAGGCAGAATAAACTCAATCCTCTCAGCCTGTCTCCACACTTCGTGTACTCCCATTTTCACCAGCTATGCAAAAGCCAGCTGAGCTCAAGCCTGGAGAAAATGAGTTGGGTTAAACACAATTTTAAAAGTTTGAAATGGAAAAAAGTTTCAAAACAAGTAATCCATCTGGGCCTTTGGAGCACAGCTGTGTCTCAATGACAAAGTCCACCTACAGGTACCAGGTGACATTCTGGAGGGAATTCCATGCATCCACATTCCCATCATTTACATTTACCACCCTGTGGATTTCAGTCTCGAGTTCAGCAATGGCAATACAGCTGCATTATCAAACAGCTCAAAAGTAAACGGCCTGACATTTGTGCAGGACCAAGTGGGAAGTGCTGGGTAGTGATATCTGAGATACGTGGGACACAGCCACACCATGTCTTGTGACTGGCTGTGCTGCTCACAGATGAGGGCTCCAACTGTGGATGAGCTGTGCTGTGGGGGTAGGAATGAGGTCTGTTTACAGTGGCAGTAAACAGCAAACTTCCCCCAGCCCTGGCAGCCTCAAGGGCTCACAGTCCCCTAATGGAACACATCCATTCCCAAAGGAACATCTCCAGCTGGTCAGTTCAGACATCCAGCTCCATTATTGTGGCATGATCAGTGGCACAATGTACTGTGGTCACCTTAAAATGCTTTCTTCATACCAAGCATGAGCTTAAAACACATCCCAAATGTTTCATTCAACAATCCATCCATAGCCAACCACTAACTACATTCTTCGGATCTTATGAATATATTCAAGCAGTGCTAATATTTCTAAAACCTTCTCTTGAAGAACAGTATCGAATGCATGCAAAAGATCTGAAAGATTTCAGTTCAAACAGCCAATAGAAACCCTTGGAAAATAAGGAGGCTTGCAATCAAAACATCAGTTTAAGCTTTACTTCAGCAGTGTAATGTGGCTGTCACAGATTAATGAAAAAAGAAAAAAATAGATTGATCTATGAGATGACAGTTTGGTTTTGACTACTATACACCAACTTTCTTTTCTTTTCATTTTATTTTATTTTTTTGCTTTGCATGTTTCTCACTGTCCTACCCTAGACAGACTTCAGGAAGCCCTTTCCTACATCACCTTGTTGTAAGAGCTGTCTCCTGATGATTCCTGTAGAATTTATCCTGGCACTGTAACTCCCCTTGGCTTTTACCATCCAAACCAGTCACTTGGTTTGAAGATCAAAGGACTTCTCAGTTAAAAAGCTTCATTTCTTTCTTGGCCCAGATGAATAGTTGGAAAGAAATGGCCACCCTCTGGACTGGCCTTCTCCTCACTTGGCACTCAGACTTTTTGCAGTGAACTGAAAACCACTTGTGATGCCACAGGGCAACATGAACTGCCATTCTTCTAACAAATTCACTTATAAAGTGAGGTTTGGTAAAATTCTGTAAACTCATGGAGCTTCTGATCCACCATTCATCCACAGTCATGATGGGATTTCACTGAGATCTGAGCATTAAACCCTGGCTAGGAAGGTTTCTGTGCTGTATTTCCCAAAGCAGCAGCAGAAACCAATAGCCCAACACTCTGCCACAACACTTCTGCCCACAGACTCAAACCAAGCTTTAAGCCAGTGCACAACATCTGCACATCTAAACAGAGCAGTGAACATGCTGTAAGCACTAGAATACACAAAGAATACACAAATTTGGAACACAAAACTAAATCACCTCATTGATGAAACAGGCTCTAGTGAAACATACAGACCTTTGCTGGTACAAAGCAAGAAGGATTTGGCTCTAACCATTGTCATCTCAATCTTGCATTGTAAGTTTGTCCTACATCCATTTCTTGTAGATTAAGTCATACTGCAAGCATATTCTCCAAATCAACCTTAATTCATTGTCCTCTCCATTGTTTATTGACATCAAGCTATTTTTAATTGCTGCATGTAAGTAGAGTTTCTTTGTAGCTAATTACAGCTTATATATTTGAGCCCAATTAATTTAGGAGTAAGATATGAAACAAGCACAGACTGAACCTTCTCAAAACAAGATTTAATTCATCAAGAGCAGACCATTACATCAGCACTTACACAGCACGGATGTAAGTGTTGGAAAGAATGTATTTTGGGTTAAGCGCTGGATAATAAATTTCAAGTAATTCCTAATGAAGAGAGTCTGCATTTTGACTAACAAAACTTCTTCATTATACACTTTCCCCTGAGTGGTGGGTTGGTTTTTTGGGGGGTTTTTTGGGGGTTTTTTTTACAGAAGACTATCTCATTTCTCCTATTGTTTTATTAAGTTTGTCACCAACACTGAAAACCACTTACCCATTTCAGGAGAGAATTCTATCTCTCCCTTAACTGGATCCTGGATATGATTTCCAAAAGAATTTCCTATCTTATTCTCTTTCTGTTGCAATTCAGCTATATGAACTGGCCCCCGTGTGAAACGGGGGTAGAATTTTTTTGGAAATGGCCTCTGAGGTTCCAACCCCTTGATGGGCACATTCTTGAAGGATTGGTTTTCTTCACTGAAGTTGAAATAAACAAAGAGCAGAAGTGTCCAGGTTACGGATGTGCAGAGGCACCCATAGCAGAAATAGCGAAGTGTGACACTTCCCATTGTAGACTCAGCATCCTTGAGGGCCCATTCTCAATTACCTGGAAAAGAGTGAAAACACACATTTTGGGAGTGCTGCGTGTTATCTTATACATTACAAAATACATTCAATAGGTTACTCCTCCACTGAATCATTTTTAGAACTTAAACTTTCAGCACAGACCTTAAGAAGTAAATCTCTTTTCAGTCTCCCATTCAAAAAGTGAACATGACCAGTTTTTACATTTAATGTGGATACCACTGCTTTAAAATACGGAGCAAACAATCACTAAGAACGCAGTGACACATCACAATTAGAGGTAAAAATGATTAATTTTTCTCAGAATAGTTACGTAATTATCTCTGTTCCACAACAGTATATTTCTAGTATGCCTGCCTTGAATTAAACATCTATATATAATTAAATGTACTATACACAGGGAATTGATTCTTCATGGAATTGTTTTGGCTGGAAAGGACATCTTGGCAACTGTGAGCCAGTTGCCCAAGAGTAGGTCCACATGCATCCATTTTTGTAGCTCAGATCCTATCCTAAAGCATGGAATGGGAGACCACTGATTCCAAAAAGCTACGTGGCTTCAGCTCTCCTTGCCCCAAATTTAAGAACAGCCCTCATGAGTGTCACAGCATTTCCAGAAAACATGGAGTGCAAATAAACAACACACAGCACCAAGAAAGTCACGTTTACAGATGATCTTTTCCACAGAAAGAAGACAGACGGGATAGGAAAAGAAGGAAAAGCTCTAAGGTAATTTACTGGGTTCCTCCAGGCCTCTGCAGACTCCAGAAAAGTTTTCATATTCCCTGGAGGAGATGCCCATCTAGAGCTGGAAAGAAGCAGCAACCAGACTAAAGTTTTACTTTAGATATCCACAAGACAACTTTCCCAAACTATACTGAAATTTACTGTCATAAGCAAAACTGTGAAGTAAAGCAGATGAAGCTGGCAAAAATATTTTACTTATGTGCCAAGAGAACTGGGTAGATTTTCTGGAGTTCTCCAAATCTAAAAAAGGCTCAACACCCTCACCCCCACCCAAAAAAAAACCAAAAAAAACAAACCAACAAACCAACCAAAATCAACAAAACAAGAGCTCCAAACAACACACAAAAAAACCCCCATACTAACAAAAAAATCCCACACTCCTTAAAAACACTGCAGATCAGTTCCAAAAACTCTTAGGGGAAAAATGCTGACTCAAAGAATTTGATTTCTTCCATCACTACCTGACCACAATAAATTCAAAACAAAAAGTCAGGAAATAATCTAACCACCTTTTAAAGAGCAAAACTTTTATTTTAAGAAAACAAATATTGGTGTGAAAGTCAGTAATTTATGCTGATGCACTTTTCAAACTACCGAAAAAGTCAGAAGCTGCCAGAAGTTTTCAGGTCAGTCTGGCAAAGAACATACCAGAACATTTACGAGCACAAACAAATCATTCCTTCTCAATATGGGAAACCGTTAAATAAAGGTAGAAGCTTTAATGATCCCAAAGAACATTATAAAGACACCATTTACTTTGACAATGTAATTCTGAGTCCTTAGTGACTTGCATCCAAAAAGAATGTATGTCAAAATTCAAACTTACACTTCTCAGACTGCAGCAGGTCATCATCTCCCAAAAATAAAATATCCGCAGAATAAAGCAAAAAAACCAAAACCCACCCTCCTCAAAAATAATTTACCCATTGTTCTTACCATGTCAAACTCCCTCACTTCTGCAAGGCAACAATCTACGGAGCAGTTGAGCCCAAGGAGCTTAAAAAGGTCTCACACAGGGTTTAAATCTCAGGCTGACCCTGTGCATACAGATGAATTGCACTCTCTGTGAAACAGGCTCTCTCTCTAACACTGTCACACAGAAATCTCACTGCTTAACTGCAAAGCCATGAAATTAGGGACCGAATGCTCTGGGGCAGAAATGATTGACGAAAATCCTCATTTTTGCTAGCAAAACAGGTTTACCAGTTAGAGAAGTACAGATGAACCATCCCCAGTGAACCTTGGCTCATAAAAAGCATGTGAGGCTGCAGAGGAGCAGGAGCAGATAAACACATCCTCTCACTATAATAATTCTTCTTGCTCAGCAGTCTGCAGACAATTAATGCTTCTCCGTAAGAGAGGATCTGGGTGCTTGCCAGGTTCTTTTTGCATGGCCACCAGAAGGTCATCTGCGGTGAGATTTGTCCAAGCCTAACATGCTGCTCCTCAAAAACTGCTAGAGGTGTTTTTCCATTCACTGTGGTAACACAGATGGACAGTCCTAACATGCACTGACACTGACAACTGTCCTAGTAAGATAAGGAACCTTTTTATTTCAGAGTTGTTTAAGGATACATCTACAGTGCAGCTTGCACAGAAAAAACAAACATATCTATTCTATCTCTAGTAACAGTCAGAAGACAGGCACACAGAATTCCTCATGGATGAAATACTTCCCTAGTTCCTTTCACAGCTCAGAGCTACACGTGCTGCTGTGGTACTTCCAGTCACAATAAGGTTAAATTTTGCTGTGACTGCCATCAGGCACACTCAGATTAAAGAGGAAGGGATAATTTGCTAATCACCAGGGTGAGGACATTGCTGTGCATCCCTTCCATCTCTGACCAGGCTAAAAGCTCATGCTTGGCTACTGCTACAAAAGCAACAAATGCAAACCAAAACTAAATAAACCAAGTATTATTTCCACCTGATCCTTGCTAGATCTGCTTCACTTTCCTTTCCTCTCCTTCATTATTCCGGCATTTTGTAAAATGATAAAGATGTTGAAATACTGCATTTAAATCAAATGACAGAACCTTCAAAATGCACAGCCTGTGCCCGTTTAGTACCTTGTTATTCAACCAAGACATTTGGTAATTTATTTGGCAGGAAAATACAGACTCACTATGTAGACCATCTTGAAGGCAGAGGAGAAAAAAAAAAGTTAACTCTGTGTATGAAAAGCACCTTGAGGCTTATTCATTTACTTTATTCACCAATATGTTTATTTACACAAACACTGTCCTTTGGATTTCAACCACTTCTACCATTTAAGCAGAGTCATGATCTATGTCAGAGCTGCACACTCCAGCTATACAGTTTTTGGTTGACTGACTTCTTACACGTGTGCTTTAGGCCAGAGAAGGTTTCCAGGTCTTCAGCCATATCAGTCCTGCTTGGGATGTGCCCCGAGGAACCAAAAGAACCTTTCCAGCCCTACACTTCTCTGCACACAAAGCACAATCATATTAAAGTATCTCTGACCCTCCTCAACATACCAAGAAACAAAAATCCCTCCACTCATTTCAGTGTGCAACTGAAAACAAAAAACAAAACAACTTTGGTAAGTGCCAGAGGGAGGAGAGGAGGCTGCAGCTGGGCACAAGGACACAGGAGGAAACATTCAGTTCACAGAGCCTGACACTCAAACCTTGACTCTGACCTCAGCCATCTCCCTATCCATGATCTCCTTCCATGCAGACACAGTGAATACAAGTCTTACCCTGTCCCTATTCCTTTGGTCTCCAGTTGTGAAGTCTTCTAGGAAATACATTTTGCCAATTCACTCAATGACTGTCTCAGCCTATGGATGGTCACAATACCTTGATGAGCATCTTAAACATCCATCCTCTCCCAGCTGGTTTCCCCAAGCAGGATTTCAAAACTTTAGCAAAGCCAAATCCTTCTTTATTTTGTCCTCATTTTGGTTTTGGTTTTTTTTTTTTCCTCTTAAATACAGAAAAAGGAGAATACAGGAGATGCAAAGGACATGCCTTTCAAATGCAAAGTATTGGGATCATTCTGAGCTCTGATACATGCTGCATGAAATAAACAGATTATATGTATTTTTAACTCAACAGCCTAAAGCTCTGCTAATGCAAGCACAGCTGGCAGGTTTGAACAGTTAGATAGAAACAACTGAAACTCAAAAAAAAAACCCCATAATTGTATTATTCAGACAATCTGCAGCCTCATAAGAATAATTTTCACCTATGCAATTACTGTAACAATGAGTCCAGTCACCAATAAATTGCTATTCAAACAGTACAGTTAAACCCTTTTCCTATTTATTTATTCAAGTGCAAACAAAAATACTAAACGCCACAAAAGAATAATCCATGATTTAAACATAGCAAGAAGAATTGTTTCACAATACAGTTCCTCACAAATTTTCCTGGAAAGAGACTAGGCCTGAGGGTCTATCATGCATCTCCCCTTCATTTCTGAAAAGCAGTACAGCTGCCAAAAGTTTAAAAAAAAAAAATCTCAAACAATTCTCCTTTCCAAAAATCCAAGCAGTAAAGAACATCCAGAATAAACAGAAGGCATTTCCTTTCCCTTGGCAAGATAGGAGCAAGCAATAAATGACAACACCTTTAAGTATTTTACAAGCATTCGTTCCTGTGCCCTAGAGATGCATGGAGTTCACGGCTCTTCACTCTGGTGCACTCAGGAATCCAGAGACACTTCAACATGACAAACACAAATCATCCAAGGTGGCAGTATCTCCTACATCAGGAAATTCCAATCCAGTTTGGAGGCAAGAAAGGAAAAAACATATCTTAGGAGCTGCCTCCATTAGCTCAGAAGAGACCAAGACTGAAAGGAACAGTATTCTGAAAATTTCTAACTAAATATTCAGCCTTTCAGTGTCTCCCTTGTTGCTCTATTTTGACTGCCATATATTTATTGCATGACAGTTTTCCTTTGGCAAAGCTTTTGAACTGAGTTTGCAGACCCACATACCAGAAATGCTAGGAGTAAAACACTGTTCTCTAATTTCCACAAATTCCAGTACATAAGTCTCAGTTTCTTGCACAAGTAGTAAATAACTGTTTTGGGGTTTTTTAGGAGAACTCTAAAGGTTGAATATTAGTAACTCAGTAAAAGTCTCTTACATTCAATCAATCGCAAAGCTGAAAAACTCTCCAGGAGCCACCTGCCAGACCTGAGCTGCAGTACTCACTGTGCAATAGGCTTTTCATGTCACAGCAGCTTCTTTTAGCAGCCTTACACCACCACCCTGACATCCATTTCATACATCAAGCCCAGGAACATTTACATTCATTTAGTAACTGGCCTAACAAGGATACAACTGTGTTCCCCCTCACAGCCCAGGAGGGTTTGTTGTTGGTAACCTGTGCAGCTCTCAGTAACACTGGCCCAATGTGTTGGCCTTGGATATTTTCAAAGGAAGTAAAAAATGTCAACCACAATCCACAATATTTTGGCTTAGAGAGCAATTATTTGCTACAGATTCTATGACCTGCCACTGCTTAAGCACTGACATCTGCTTGGATTAACCTCAACAGTTTAGTAAACACACCGTATGAGTAGATATTTCATAACTGTGCCAGAACTCATGTTTGTCAGAGGTCAAACAGAGGATCAGGCTAACCTCAAGATTTTTTAAATAGGAGTAAAAATTATTTGAGAAAACCTCAAAGTCTGCTTGTAGTTTTTCCAAGAACAGCTTTTTCTTTAAAAAAAAAAAAAAAATCCAGGAAAAGACAGATACACAACTCATTCTACCAGGATCCTCTGGTAGACTACCTGTGTATTTTGGAACTATACTGAGGCAAGGAAAATATGTGTATAATCTTCATTTTTAAAGAGCATTCTACCAAAAAAAGACACCATCATCTATCTACTTTATTTTTCTACAGAGTATTAGGATAATTTGCTGCCTGACCTTCTACAGATGCTTCTAATTTTTCCTTTCTTATTTTTTGGGGGAGCAGAAGACAAGAATATTAAACAACACTACTCATTAATGCAACTTTTCTCTTTTAATAGCCTTAACTCTTCTTACATTTCTTGGCCTCCAAGATATTATAGCCACCCATGAACAAGCTTTCCAATTTACTGGTTAAATCACAACAGCATTAGCAGTGCAAAGAACAGAGGCCATATTAGGAAGAAGTAGTACTTCAATAATACACAATTATCACACAAACAGAGATGCCATTCACACACCTTCTGCACTTGCACAAGAATTTTTTTCCAGGCAACCTTTCCATTAGAATCTCTCTCCTCAGGGAAAGCCACAGTTAACAGACAAACAAGATGAAAAAGGGACAACTCAGGCAGCTTTTTCATCAGATCTAACATACATCACTAGGAGCAACATCCACTGAACATACAGCCAGAGCAAAAGTAATAGATACTTCCAAATAAAAGTGTTTCATGTGCTCCAGAATCTAAGTCAACTAAACTCCTTTATAAACCCTCCTACAGGATTTGTTTTATCACTAAATTGGATGTACCTACCAGTTTGCTTTTAATTAAAAACAACCATTACTTTTTGACCTTACAGAAGGATGGGTGATTGCTTTTTTTTGACAGAATACAGGTAGCTATATAATATAGGTTGGGCCTATAGGAACCTAAATCATGACATTCAGCAAGGACAGAAGTAAAGTCCTGCACCTGGGACAGGCAAACTTGGTGGCTGCTGGTACAGCCTGAGGAACAGCTCTGCAGACAAGGACCAGCCAAGGTCTGGCTAAGCCTGAGCCAGAGCACAACCCTGCAGCTAGGATAGCTGAGGGATGGACACACAGGAGCACAGGCAGCTGACCCAGGGGTGCAATTCCACAGCTCTCTGTGATCACAGGCAGAGGACAGCAGCCAGGGAGGGATTTGCCAGTACCAGACAGACATCAGGAAACTGGAGTGAGTTCACTGAAAGGCCACCAAGACAGTCACAGGCTGGAACACTCGTCCTGTAAGAACTCAGGATGCTGGGCTCCCTCAGCCTGCAGAAGAGACAGCTTTAGGATGAGAACTAAAATAGCAGCCTGTTGCTACAGGGATGTTACCAAGAAAACAGACCCAGGCTATTTAGTGAGGTGCAAGGTAGGAGAAAAAGAACTAAAAAAGATTATTGTTAAATTATGTTAATGTTCAGTCACACCAACACTCATTCACAGAAATATCCTGTGGACCACTGGCTGTCCTCTTGCATAAGACCACTGTTCCCATTCATTTTAATGAGATAACATATTAAGATCTATTTTTAATTAGCCACTGCAAGTCCCTTCTAAATTCAACTTTCAAAGTTTTGAGAGCCAACAGCTTAGTCATTTCAGCACAGATATACAAATCTATGTCATACTACCTAAAATAAATCCTCCTGGAATAAATACAAAATCTTGAGCAATACTTTACACATAATCTTAGAATAACAATAATATTCATTATATTTCAAAGATAAAGAAAGACACAGAGTGGTTGCATGAATTGTTGAAGATCAATGAAACTATACTCTGAGTATATGAAAGCTAAAAAGCTTTAAGTGTCTTAGGACAAATTTAAAAATTCATCTTGTTAAGTCTTTATGTTCTCAGCCCTCACTATTTTTCCAGTGTCAGATGACTCACTCATATACTAATTTGTAATTCAGTTTTTGGGCTTTAACCAGAGATGTCTAAATATTGCATAGTATAATTTTCAAATCTGTGAACTACACATTGAAACACCTTCTCTAGGAACATAAATTTGCTTATCAAGCTTTCTGGAATTTCTTAACTCCAGTAAAAAAGCTTTACTTAGCAGGATGCCATTCCGAGTGTATGCAAAAACTTCGGCTTTTTTATAATAAAAATGTGAAATTCCCCCTTTATCTACTCGCATTTAAAAAAAAAAAAAGCACCGTTAAAGAAATGTTCAAGGGTCTTCTGCACTAACATCTTCCACTTCTTTTTCAACAATAAAACATACTGTGTTTTTCCCTAACTGATAACGGATTCTTTTCTCCACACATATTACTCCACTCCATTAAGTGAGTGTATTTCACAAGGGCTCTAATTTAAGGACACAATTTTAATGGAAAAAACAGTTACAAGTTTTGGAAAGAAAAACTTCAGTAAGTTTGGATCTGCCGTTAACAAACAGTTGAAAAGAACACCAGGTTTAGTTACAACCAGTGGTACAACATTGCATCTAGAAAAGTAACATAATAGCCCAGCCTGATTAGAGAAAACAAGGACTATTGGATTAGAAATACAAGCTTACAAAATTCCTAGCTCTCAATTCTGGGTAAATAAGTGCTATACAGTACACAGTTTCATGCTGCTGCAGTGTCCTCATTCACCTCCAAAATAAAGCTTATTTCCCAGAGCACAGTTCTAAGAAAGCCATTCTTACCTATCCCCCTGACAAACGCTCCGTGGGCTGCTGGGCTGGATGTTCCTTTAAGCCATCTGGCACACAAATACATGTCATGCCATTCCCGGAGTCCTAAAAATACCTTCAGCCTTTTTTGTTGCTGACAAATACTTTCTTCTAATTCAAACAGCAAGATTCTCTTTTCATCAATAAAACCAGCTCTGAAAAAAGCCAGAATATCTCCAAAGCAAGCTGCAATGCATTTTGCAATATAGGCCCTTCCTTCTTCACAGAGCTTAGAAAACAGCAAGGTTAAACAGCCCACAAGTTGTTCTTCATTGCATCCCTCTCACGTTAAAGATCCATACATCTAAATATTAGTTTAAAAACCCTTCAGCACTATATACAAATGCAGAATCTAAGAGAGCTTACAAGGTCATCTACCCACAAACAAGCTGCTTAATACCTTCCCTAAACGTTTAAAAATCTGCTTGGCTGTTCCTCGAGTTCTATGCCTGCAAAGCTCACTGAAATAACAACAAAAGCGTAGATTCATGCAAAATAATTAGATTAGTGACACTTCTACAGGAACAGCTGAACTGTAGAACCCTCACCTTTTTCCAGAAGAGTCGGCACTAAAGCAGAGCAAGGTTACACAGGGAGAGCACATTGACTGCAGCAGCAGCAGCGGTGTCTTCATTCCCAGTGAACAATGAACCGCTGAGCCAGAAACTTAACACTTTGCTGCTTGCAAGTCCTGACTGGGAATGGGGAAACAAGCACAGTTTTCTCTAGGAAATCAGGCCAGTTTGGATGGTTCTGAGGACACCCATGCTGCCTATACTCACTTGGCTGTATTCAGTGCCCCAAAATCATCAATGTGTTTTTCTGTTTGTAATTATTTTTCACCTCTCTTTTATTATGTTTTCTCAGCTGCTGCAAGATCCATATATCAATCCATAGATTTGGCAATACACACATGGGCATCTTCCTGCCACTCACATAATCAGTCAGCAACATTCTTCAGCATGACTAGACCACAGTAATGCTGGAGAAAATTATCATTAAATTGTACAAAAATTCCCTTACTCCTCATTTTCTGAATTTCTAAGAACTTCGTAAGGTTTTCACATTTTGACCAAATTTTTCTACGTATGTTTTCTGTTCATTTTCAGAAATTTTCATCAAAAGTGTTTTGGGCTTTTTTCCAGTCTTTTACAAGCAAAGTGAAAACACATATTCAGAATCTTTAAAAAATGACAAAATAAAAAAAAAAATAAAAAATCAGGCTTTGTTTGTGCAACTCTGGCAAAAAAAAAAAAAACCAAAACCAAAAAAAAACCAAAAAAAACCTGGCAGCAAATCTATCAACAAAAAGACCTCACTGAAGGACTTTTGAGTGGGACAATGGTAAAAAGTGGAGTTGACCAGTCTGTTTTAAACCTGATTATTAACCATGGAAACTTGGCACAGGTTCTGCAACAGATCCCAGAAGACATCTACCATCCACTTGTGCAGAACTCAGTACTGATATCAACAGCTGGATACAAAAAAAATACACAAAAGACATCTGTCATCTCACACTGGAAACTTCCAAAACCTCTACCTGAATATGTATAAAATGCAAAATTGCTGCAATTTTGTTGCTATTTGTGCTAGAGTTGGAAACTGCATTAATGAGAATGGCTACACTGCACCTTATCCTGCAGCATCAGATTACAGAATTCCTAGCCCTCTGTGCCTACTCCCCACAAATCACCCAAGTCTTCTTTATTTCTCTTTTTGCAGGTTTTCCTTTTCAATGGGCAGAAATTTACATAAAAATACTTTGTTCAGGATCAAACAGCTTTATGGAGCCTGAGTAACTGATATAAGCATATTTGTTTTTAAAAACCCCAAACAACAAAAACCAAACACAAACAAACAAAAATAAAAACAGTAGATGAAATGTAGCCCCAGAATTAGATGAGAGGTTAAAACAAGTTACAGTTTAAATCCCTAGATCGCCTCTAATAGGAAAATATTTAACTCATGCTAAACTGCTCAGTGTTCTTAACCCTGTTACATTTCTCCAAGCTGTTAAGGATGGCAGTCCTAGTGATTTCCTCAATGTACCATGTCCTGTGTTTTTCCATGTGAATGGCCATTGTTTAAATAAAAAAAAAGTAGAAGTGAAAAAATACTAAAAGCATGAGTTGAACCTTTTAGCACAAAGTCCACAATAACCATGCCATTTGGAACTTCCATTTTTCCCCAGTAAGAAATTCTGAAATAAACCAAGACCCTGCTATTTTCTTGCTTTGGATTCATATTCTCATCAGAAGTTTAAAGTATTTTCTGCACACAGGTCTCTCTCTATGTCTTTTTCTCTTCTCAGAAATGTCTCTAGACATTAATAAATGAGAGGAATCCTAAGGATATAAGCCTACTTTGTCTTCTCTCTTCAACTCACTGACTGCACCAGGACAGGTACCAGACCAAGTCAAGGGACACTCTGGTTGCAATATTTGCTGTCCTGCAGATTTTGATGAGATTCTCAGCAACTCAATGTCTTGGCTCTCTCCTCATGCATTAAGGCAAATATCTTAATTGTTGGATTAAAACAAGCCACTAGCAGAAATATTGTACACTGTCTGTTAGGAGAACAAACTCTACAAGCTATGCCAAAAATTAATTTTCTTAGTCTTTGATTCCTTCTCTGTGATCTTACAGACTCAATCTTTCCTTCTCACAAGAAATCCCTTTGAGGAAAGAGTTGTGGACCAGTCCTTTTCCATCCCCTCTTGGTCACTTTCCTTCTACTTATCTATTGCCAATGTTTCTAACAGGAAAACATACTCAGGATTTTGATGTTGAAATCATGGATGTTGCAACAAAAATGAATAGCAGATCAAAAATGCATTTTCCCACTTCAGTAGAAGCCATGCCTCCCAACACTCTGCTTGCACAGGTTAATATGCAATCCAGAACTTGGCCATCTCTTGGTTCATAGGTGACATTTGCTGACACCAGAGATAAGAGATCCATGCTAACTGAGGTATTCCAGGAAATGGAAAACTAAAGGAAATACTTCCAAATATGAGAAGTATCAATAGAGACAGCGGCATCCTCTGTTCTTGATGTTATGCTTCAGGAACTGGCAAAATAGTCAAAATACCTACAAAGGGGTTTTGAATCAAAACAAGATACTTTTCCAGGAAGCACAAACTATGTGTGTTTTAACTAAGGCCACCTCCAAGGTTGAAAGTATCCAATTTAATCCTTGTCTGCACAAGAAAATCAGTGTCATTTAGCCAAGCAACATTTGGACGGTTCTACACAAACTAAAAAGACCTCCACGAACATGTCTGTAACATTCATTAAGTATTTGCTTAAATCAGCCTGACACACAGCAACCCTTCACTGAGGTACCTTCCTTTCAGCATGCCTCTGCAAGTTTGTCAGCTTAGCTGTCAATTTAAAATCTGACTTCTTCAATGGTGCAGTGTCTGCACAGCTGAAGTCTTGGGAATGACAGAAAGTTATTGCAGGTAGACAGCTACCCCCCAAACAGTCACTCATGCACATATCCCTTCCCTCTTGAGCAGCAAGAGGAATCATTTTTGTCCTGTTCCATGGCAAGACAGGCTGGGGCACAAATGTAAACACTCTCTGTAGCACAGCTAGTAAGGTAGAACTTGTCAGACACAGCCAACTTCAGTCTCAGAAATGCAGAACTTGCCCTGCCACGACTGCCATGAGACAGGAAACCACAAGAACTCACCTGCTCCCAACTGAACTTGGAGCCACAAAAACATCAAAGACCTGTGAGCACCACGGGGTAGCAGCTCTGGACTCCTCCCTGGCCTGCACAACTTCTTCTTGTTCACCCTCTAAAGCACAGAGCAGGCAGCACCAAATCCTACATCAGGGGTCTCTAATCCATGTCAGCAGTGGAAAAGCTGATTCACCCCTGAGTGCTGTGTTCCAGTTTCAAACATGCAAAGGATCCAGCTGCCACGCCAGACTGCACCAGAAAGGGCTGAGATACAACACATACAACACATGTTTGCAGGCACTTTAATCCATACTCTACATTTCAGTAACACCTTCATTTAATCTACAGATTTAACATATTCTCACGTCTCAGAGTATAAGCTCAGAAGTTCCTACAACAAAACATCAGAAATTTAGTATGCTTGAAGTCAATTTTTGAACAAAACAGTACAGTCAGCTTCCTAATTTTCCACCTTTCTGCTGCAGTGTATTTCTAGTTTTTACAGAGTTTTCAAACAGAACATTTACACTAATTCTTACACAATGCTGACTCAGATGAGAAACATGCTAGAACGTGGCTGAAGGATGTGGTGCATACGATTGCCTCTTACACAAAGAGAGCTGAACACTCGTGCTGCAAAACCCTGCTTGAACAGCCAAGACCTTACCACTGACACTACTTTATACATTAATAGAGTAGCTGCAACAGCAGATGCTTTCATCTCCATAAACCCCCATATGTTTTGAAAGAAATCTTAGATAAGAAGACAGTTTATCTGCCTCCCACACTCTAACAGGGATTCAAACAGATTTCACCTCTGTAATACTTTTTGAGAAAAAGAAATTCATTTTTGCACTTGAAATCCAAGAACATACTTTTACTCTGCAACAGCAAGCAGTATCTCTCCAAAATGAATGGTACCAAAGGAAATTGCTTGATTTTGCGGAAATCTGTAGCTGCAGTATCACCCACCAGGTAGATGGAACTCTTTGGGAAGTTGAGAAACAACAAACACATAAAGGAATGATTGTAATCTTGGAAGTTTTAGCTTTTCCCTTCAGTGCAAGTCTCCCTTTTCTGCTTCAAGTTATCCCCACACAGCTGCCACACTGCCAAACAGCCTGCTGGCTGCTCAGAGTGCAACCATTCTACAGGACCTTCAATGAATGTAACCAAACAAACATCCTGCCTCTGTCCTTTTCACGCCCACAGTACCCTGTTCTTTCACACTGGATGATCTGAAATCCCCACTTTTACCATCTGCTCAGACACTTCTGACCTCATCCATGTGACTCTATACCACATGCACATCTTACACCTACCATTTACAACTTGAAGCTTCCATTACTTATTGTGAGAATGCCTATTTTCTGTAGATAAATTTTCAAAATACCAATATTTTATCTTTATTCCCTTTGCCCTGCTGTTTCCAGGCATTCTGCCACCTAAAGTGCTTCAATCACACCTACTGTTATTTTTACATCACTATGAAAATGATCAGACTCACCCATTCTCATAACCTACACAGAAACTTTTCAGGAACTCGATCCAGTGTTACTCCTGTGCATAATGCAGTATTGATTTGCATCCTCTGAGAATGTGATTAGATAGCAGAAGCCAGGCCAGAGGCCCTGAAATCTGCAGTCAGATTCTGTTCCAGCAGAACAAATGTCACTGCCTGCTGGCATCCCCATCTGAGGCTGGGAGACGAAGGCTCATTAGAGCCGCACTGTTATTTCTTTCCTTCCCTGCTGCAGAAGAGCTCCTAAAACTCTGCAGGAGCTTATCTTAGCCAGAGATGAGGAAAAGCTCACGCAGAAGGCATGCAGTTCTTCACAGACAGCTCTACCAGGGGAGGCCAATTGCTTGTTAATCAAAAGCCTCTTATCTGGAACCACCTGGACATTTATGCTGTTCTAAAATGAGGCCTAGGAATCCCAGCTGGACTATTTCACATGTTTAGAGGTTCTCTACGGGGTAGCATGGCAGAAATACAGTGGCAGAAAGAGGTTGGTACCATCCTTTCCTGGGCATAGCTGCACTTGGACCAGCTTAAGCTAATCAGAGGTACCCAGGAATAGTTTCCTATTAAGAAAACATCCATAGGAAAGAAAAAAAAAGCAGATCCTGGCTCATAAAGTATGCAAGAATACTTAATATAACTTACAGACTACCAGACTACTCTTTCTAAGAAGAGAAGGCTTTTGATCTTAGGTTGAAATACATTTTCCAGGGAAAAACAAGGCATGTTAGCAGAGTGCTAACAACCCTGCCCACCTGCACAATTACTGTGCTGGCACTGAGAGATTTCACCCTCCCTTTGAACGGAAAGCAATGTTCCAAATACTCTGGACCAAATGGAAAAAATACTGATCGCTGACAGAACAGCAACAAAGCCAGGTCATTAGATTTTTTTATTCCTTTGGAAGAGCAGAGGCTGCACTTTAATTATATAATAAAATCCTGTGAGTCTACTGCAGCTGCCCTGCAACTGATATTAAAAACAACTCAGGATACAGCTTAGCAGAGATGCTGTAATAGAGAGCATCAGCGTTCTAATTACTTTCAACAGCAGTTTTAAGGCTGACATCTGTGACAGTGAACAAATGTGAAATAGCTGTGTGGAAAGGTTGATTCTAAACACAATGTTTGCTTCCAGCACCACATTATAGTAGGGAATTCTGACCTGCTAATCCCCCCACTGCCAGCAGCCCAGGGCTTTTGGTGACTTATTCAGATCCATCCGTTTTCTTGCAAGCAAGGGACCCTTTATTCTACCTTGCAAGTAACTTTGAGACAGTTCATTTGCTTCAGCATGTTCTGCTGCACCTTTCCTTGTAAGTTCTAACACACACACAGAAAAAGAAAAATACCATATAGGAAAAATGAACTGACTAGAAGAGCTGGAGACCAGGCACGAAGAATAACACGTATTTGCTAAAAGGAAGAGAAAAGCCTCGGTGTTGCATAAAAGTATACACTGAAGAACAAGAGGGGAGTGGAGGGGATCGGGAGGAGGGGAAAGGGTAAAAAATTGTTTTAAAATAAATGTCCCAGTCTTAAAGAAAACAAAGCTTTAATACGTCAGGCGGTCACACAGCACTCCAAAAAGCAATGCCTGACCTCGCCTTACAAACGAATCAATGAACGGAGCAGCGCCAGCAACACCAACACGTACTGATCCTTCACATTTCGGGTTAGATTTGCAGAGTTTCGGTCTACCTGCAGGCGGGCTGCTGCTGCTCTTTCACGTGCATTCAAAGACTGGAAGAAACAGTTACTACATTATCTGCCATCCTGTGTAGCACAGTTTGCTGCAGCTCCTCGGTCTGCCCTCGGGGTCAGGTTAGAGCCGGAGCCCCGAGGCAGGGGCCGGCTCAGGCGGGGACCTGGCCGGGGCAGCCTCCCGCTGTCACCTCAGCCGAGACCCGCACCGGAGCAGCCTCCGGGGCTCAGGAACCGCTGCCTCAGGGCAGGCGGGAAAGCGGGATCACACAATCAGTTAAGCTGGAAAAGACCTCTGAGATCATCGGGTCCGATCTACGACCGAGCACCACCGTGTACAAAGAGCCCGACACCGCCGCTGACCCCGATCCGCATCCCCGGGCTGCCCCTCACCCCGGCGCCGGTTCCCCCGCCGGGGCCGCCTCCCCTCACGCCGCCCTCACGGCCCGTGTCCCGCACAGCCCCGCACTCACCGCGGCGGTGGCATCGCCCCGCGCCCGCTGTGGCGGCGCTGGCGCCATGTGACCGCTGCCTCCTCCTCCTTCTCCTCCCCATTCCCCTCCTCTTCCTCCTCCTCCTCCGCCGCCATGACAGGCGGGGCTGGGGCTGCCGGAGAACATGGCGAGCTGTGAGGGGTAGAGCTGTGGGGCTGTAAGGTGTGCCCTGCATCCCTTTTGCCGAGCTGTGAGGGGAATCAGGAGTGCGGGGCTGTGGATGTGTGGCTTTCACTTGCCCCCTCCTCTCATATTTGCTGTGTATGTCTCTACTCATCCCAGCGGGTTTACACGGTGTCTGGCGGCTCTGTGTGTTGATAAAAGCCTTTTCTAGCCCCTCGAGGTATTTGTTTTGGACTTTTCGGCCTTAAACGGCCCCGTGGAAGTACAGTCACACAATTGTGTGGGTCGGAAGGGATCTCTGGAGATCCCATCCAGCCCAGCCCTGCCAAGGCAGGTTCACATGGGGCAATGTGTCCAGGTGGATTTGGATCTAGCGAGGGGAGGTTCCATGACCTCTCTGGGCAGCTGTTCCACTGCTCTGCCACCCTCAGTGTAAAGGTCTTATTCATCTTGAAGTGAAACTTCTGTTGTAGTTTATGGCTATTTCTCCTTGTCCTTCTCCTTGTTGCTGGGCACCACCAAAAAGAGTCCAGCACTGTCCTCTTGGCACCCACCTCTGAAATACTTACATGTATTAATGAGATTCCTTTTCAGTCTTTAGACCAAACAGGACCAGGTCCTGCAATCTCCCCTCATAAAAGAGATGAGATACTCCACTCTCTGTACTTTCCAGGGGCTTTGAAGGGGAAAAAAAGCCAGGTAGATCAGACTGATGGAGGATGTGTGGGCTGACCAGCCATGGATCCCTCACCCTATAATTTGAGATGCTGTGTGGAATGTGAGGGGGTGGTTTCTTCAGCTGGAAGAGGGAGATAGCAGAGGAAAATTACCACAAGTACACTGAAATAACCTTAGATTGGCAGTTAATGTGCTTCCATAGTGACAAGATTTACATCCTCACACGTGGGGAGTCATGCTGAAACCTCAGAGCTTTGATATCCAGAGTAAAGGGTCAAACCGCTGGCTTGCTAAACTCACCTCAGCACAGATCCATCTTTGTGCAGGACTGACTTGCCAGGTCTTGGCAGGCAAAGGGGTGAAACTGGAAGGCATGTTGGTTTTGTAAACCCTGGCAAGTTTTAAGAACAAACTCAGATTTGCACGGCACAGTCAGGACTGGGGGCTTATTTTATAAATACCCAGATTACAGAACTTGAGCTCCTGATTGACACTTTTAAGATGGCAGATTTTATTTTACTGAAGTGGAAATTAAACTAGGTTGACACATCCAAGCTCATTCTTTGGTGGATATTGCCCCCAATATCCAGAGATTATGGCAAGGTGCTTTATAATAACAAAAATAGAGCAGAACCCAGAACCTGTCAAAGAGCTGTAGCTACAGCATTAGAGTACAGAGGGCAAAAAGGCAATCCATAATCAGAAGCTGCAGTGAGAGAAGAGGGAGTTGCAGCCTGTGGAGGGGTTAGTAGGGGGATTCCAAGGAGGTAGCAGGGATCAGGATGAAAGCAAGGTGCAGTTAAATGAGATAGCTACACAGTCAACCCCATGTCAAACAGCTTTTCAGAATTCCTGCTTCATAATGGCTAACATGCAGCTTTGATCTCTCTCATAATAATTTAGCCCAAGGACTGCAAGTGTGTGTTAAGCTCTTTTAGGTAAAAGCAACCTCAGCATATGTGCTATCTGTTTCGTGCAGAACCATTATCGTGGAAGTCCTAATTCGGTCAGTTGTTGCCCACCTTGTAATTCCAGCTATTTAATATCTCCTAATTCTTACAGATAAGAATTTCCCTGGTGCTTGGATTATCGTTTTATTAACAGAATTAATAAACCTATACTTTTTAGTGTCATTTACTGTGAGGTCTTTGGGAAGTGTTTCACTTCTCAAAATTCTTGATAATGATAATCTGTCCAGCCCAATTGCTTAATAAGATCTGTGATAACTCCTTAGTGTTAACTAATTGGCTCACTTCCTATGTGCTCACAGCAAGAGGCAAAAATTCATATCAAAGTTCTGGCAAGAAGCCGTAACCCAAAGTAATCCTCTGTCTGTGGATTGGTGTCAAAATTTGGGTTCCATGTGTACTCAAGCACTGAAATTTCATTTCTGTTGTTGACATGTATTGGACACTGAAATTACACAAAAGAAAAGGACAGTAAGGTGCAAAAGATATTCTTTAAATGCTGTCTCTTTTCTTAGATTGACCCATCTACTTCATGAAAAAGGAGGCAAATGTCCCCCAAACCAAACAGAATTAACGTGTATTATTTTTCCAAATCCATATTGTTCAGAACAAATTTCTCCAGCTGATGTGGAGTGCTTGTTGATCAGTTGTGACAGAGAAGACTGGAGGAAACTCACAAGTATTCTTTCAATAACTGAGAGGACTTGCATTTGTTTCAGTGGTTTCCTGTTACAATTGTTTGCCCACAGGCCGTCTATGACTGAAGATAGTCTGCACATCCCCTAGTAGAGTTTCTAAGTGATTCTGGTTTTAAGTGGCATAGAAAAGCCCTTATAAATGCTGGAGAGTTTATTTGGAGTGTTTGAGGAAACAGGACATTTGTCTGGTTGCTCTCAAACCTCTTCCTTCCTATTGTTACTTTTGCTAAAGGCCACTTGTTTGGTTTTTTTGCCTGCTTTCCCAAGGAAATAAGGTGAAATGACAGCTCAGAATATGTATATGGGTTTATCTGTTCTGCTGTCTCTTCTCAAGTACTCTGAAATCTCGGGCCATATGTATCAAATTTGACAGTGGGTGGAGATCTCAAAGGGATTCTGTTCTGAATAGTTCTGCAAAAACAGATGTCTGAATAGGAGAAAATTATTCACCACCAAGGAAAAGCCCACAGAACAAGGTCATCCCACATACCCTTAAATTTATTAGGAGCACTCAGGATAGAATCTCTGGAGCTCTTGTGACTCATCCATTGAAGGCATCAATTCTGTGCTTTGGAGCAGGTGAAAAGGCAAAAAGGATGTTGAGTACATTAAGACCAGAATATAGAACAAGATGGGAAGATTTGTAAAACCAAAAACGCTTGCACATCTTGAATGTTGTGTGGAATTCTCCCTAAAAAAGGTACAGAGAAAAGTAATTAACCGATTGGAGATGTGGAATTGCTTCCTTAAAAAAATAAAAAATTAAAAGTGTTTGAATACATTTGAATGGTTTATTTGGAAAAAGACCATGAAGGAATGTGAAGTGGTCAAAAAAATCTATTGTAATAGAGAAAGTGTATTCTGTGTTTCTTGTATCATAAGATTTAGATGTCCTGAGTGAAATTTCTAGGTAATGCATTTAAAATAAAAACAGAAAGTATGTTTTCTCTGGAGTTACAGTTGTAAATTACTGCAAGTCCATTGGAGAGGCCACAAGAAAAAAGTGTTCTCATGAGTGGATTAGAAATGGAAATGAGAAGAATGTTGACTGAAGCCTCCTAAGCATAATGGTAATGCAGCTGCCAGCTGAGGAAATCTCCAAGTAAAGGGATGGATTCAGCCAGCAGATTAAGGCACCTAAATTTGGTTTTCGGTGTGTAGGTGTCTCCATGTGAACCAGATGTCTAAGCTCTCCTTTTACTCAGCAGAGAATTAATGTGGGATTTAGTTACATAAATGCAGACATCCAGTGCCAGTTTAGGCACTGAGGAGTCTTCTACCTGGCCTCCTGCTCCAGAAATCAGCAGGTATCCTAAAAAGCCTGTTCTGCCTGAAATCTCCTGTGGAAGCTGTTGGTGTCTCAGTCCACCACAGTTGTCACTGATGGTTGGCAAGCTGAACCCTGCTCATGGTTGCACAGCAAGCTGTTCAGGCCACATCAAAGCAGATAGATCAGTGTATTCTGAACAGCTGAATAGCTCTTTGCTTCATCAACTGTATTGAGTAGTTCTGTATTGACTGTAGGAGGAATTCCCATGCAGATGAAGACATAGGTGTGGGGACACTTCAGTCTGGGTGTCAGAACTTGGAGGCTTTGCCAGGCTGTACAGAGGGAATAATGCTTAGCTTTTAATGCTGTTTCTTGAAGTTTCCTTAGCTGGTCAGGCCACTGAGTTAATTCAGCAAGCATTGATTTAGGGGAAGAATCCAAGAGATTGTATATGAAAAGCCATCCTAAAATACTCAGATCTGTTGGTAATGAGGCTCATGTGAAGAATTAGTGGCAGTGTGTTGTATCACGGTGCATGGATATGGAGTGACACTTGGAACACGGTTACATGCCTCCCTGAGCCTGGAAGATACCCAGTGGCCAAGAATTCTGGGGCAACCACAGATACTGCTGCTGACACCCAGAACGGCCAGTTTTTAAGCCATTAAATCCTGTAGCTGAAATGGATTTTTTTTTTCCACAAAGGGAAATCAAAACAAATTTGGTTGATGACAGGCTTTGCACCCTGTCATCTGTGATTCAGACCAGTTAGGTCTTGTTAGAGTAGCATAACTCGCCTAAGAAGAATTTGGGCTAAGATTCAGGGCAAAGAAATCAAAAAGAAGGATAACTAGAAAAGCCAGATGATAATTAAATGAGTTTTGAAATGCTGAATCAGTTTTTTCCCCTCAGTCTCTCACACTTCAAATTATTTACATTTCTAGCTGGCAATACAAAACTTTTAGCACTAATGTTATCCTGTTGGGCTGATGAAATTTCTAACAAAACAAGTCAGCAAGCTCAAGAGTTTCTTTTTTGGATATCCTACAATAAGCTATGAAGCTTTTTTTGAACTTCATTGGGCTTTGCTCCTGCACATTTGCTATTTATTGACAGAATGCTTTGATAGTGCAATAAATAATAATAAATAATAAAGACTTCAAGCATTGCTGGTGTCAGGAGAACATGGTACCTCTCAAATACCTGCTCAGAAATGAGAGCAAACCTAGTATGTTACAATAAACAGGTTGTCTCCCTTTTCCCATACACAAGGCACAGATGAGATCTACAAACCAGCTAAATAGATTAACCCATGCTAATGAAGCAGGAAACAAGTAGTAAGCTGGAATGATGAGCATGTGTGATGTGGGCCTAAAATCTGCAGGAATATGAGGAAGGAGCCAGTTGTGTGACATACAGTGCTTGGGAGAATTCCCAGATCTAAGAATTTTGCTAAGAGTTGTTTTGTCTTAGCAAGGAATTGAAGCACTGAGCAATACAGAGGAGCATTGTCATGCTCTCTTCAAGTCCCTTCAAATTTTTGTCCTTCATTTTTCAGCCCAGGCTGTGTTATTTTTCTGCACTTCTTAACATTTTTAAGTTTTTCTGTAGAGTCTCTCCAGAACTGTGGAAAAGTTGTGCTTTATCTTTGAGGTGTTGCTGACGAAATTCCATCTGTTTTTCATGCTCAGAAGTTCTCACTCTTAAGATCTGTGAGTGAGATGCTACATTTTCTAGAATCTCTTTTTACTGAAATAAAACTTTCCTTGGAATCTGTGGAGGGAGGTAATTGGCTAAACATTCTGTCCAGTGTTGCTCAATTGTGCTCAAATCACTTCACAGGCTCTAGAGTCTGGGCCAGCCTGGGCTGATTTTCCACTTTGGACTGTTTTGCAAAGTTTGAGAATGAAAACAATGCCATAAACCCAAGAAATCTCATAATTGAATTGGCTTTTTACCAGTGAACTGTATTAGAACTCAACTAAGAGTTTCCTTCCTTCATTGTTTCAACTCCTTGATAAGAGAAGGAAAAAAGTTTATTTGCAGTGGAGTTCAGTCTCATTATCTTCTTTTTACAGATGTGGAAGTTAAGCACAGAAGGATGAAGTTTTTTTGTTCCAGGTCATCCAACAAAGCAGTGGCAGACAAAAAAATAGAAGTGAATCCTTCAGTGCTTTTTCTGTTGCATCACTCTGTCTTCCTGTTTTGATGAAAACTTCTAAAATGTCATTTTCATAGGTAAGTATGTGAGAAATATTCAGACTTCCTGAACAGTCTGACAAAACCTTTAGTTATGTCACATAAACTGAGGTTAGATAGAGTTCAGACTGGGACTAGGACTCCAAGCCTGAGTTGTGGCATTTCTGCTATATAGGGGGAGGTTTTTGGTATTTTTTTCTCATAGCAGGTATAATCTTTCATCAAAAGGTATCTTAGCCTCCAGCCCCAACTCTGTTGTACAATAGGATGCTAAGCCTTTCTGCTTTTTCGTACTACAGGGGTTTTTTCTGCATTCTCAGGAATGGGCTTTCAATTTCCTAGAACTAAGAAACATGTAAAAAGGAAAGGATGATTATCCAGTAATATTCACAGTTCCATTTTAGATCTATTTTTCCCATTGGTTTCATAAAATTATTTTGATTTGTACTAACTGAGGCTAATTCCTGCTTCTCTGTAGCAGCTTTAATTAGAGTGGTACCCTTCTTCTTTTTCTTCCATCCCCTCTCCAATTTCTCTTTCTTGTCTATTTCAATAACACATCCTAAAAAAAATTCACAAATTGAGAATTTTCATGAACAGTCAGACAGTGATTTACAAACTTGTACTTTAAATCATTCTTCTTTTTCAGGGGCCTGACATATGTTTGCAGTTAATCTCATATTTGTATTGTTTTTTCAAAGAAGATGTGAAATTCAGAAATAGTTATGTTTCCTATCTTAGACACATGTGAGAAACTGCAGAGGAAATTATATTCTTATAGCTAAGAGGGTAAGAACTGGGAGACATGACTGTCCCTTGAGGCATTCTCTCCATAAATCTGGATTTATTGCTTGCTGTCTTCATTTGTTATATGTATGTTGATAAAATTCTTACTCCCACAACCTGTCCCTACTTTATATGTTTAGATTAGAACCACTTGCAGCCAAACACAGTTTCTTGTTGAGTAATTAAATATCTCCACAAGCAGGGATGCCTGACTTCTCTCAAAATTCCCAGGCAAAAGAAAAAAAAGAAAAAAAAATCCCCATCAGCAGTGTACTCTTTGTTGCACCACTAACTTGTGGTTTACCAGAGAAATATGTAAGAGTAGGCTGTAAAAACCAGTATTTCTAAAATGCAAGTTTTAGAAGTGTCATGAACTTGATTTCAATAAATGATGAAAACAAAAATAAGTGTTCTAATTGGTCTGTACAGTACCCAAGAGCTGTGCAGTTACATGTACATTTACTCCTTATTTTAGCATGAACAAGATCAGTATGATTAAAATGCACAAGGCAATTTTGAGGCCTATTAAATTAAATGAAAGACTGGAGGAAACCATTATTTCATGATCTGAAAACGTCAGGCTCTGAAAGAAGTGAACTGCCTAAGGAAAATGGTGAAATTGGAAGATAAATAGCACAGAAATCTATGCTGAACAGACATTGTGCTGTTCTAGGGAATAGCATGTTAATAGCAAGGGAATTCTGTGTGAGCTGTGAGATGCCCCCTGGTGTATTTCTGATATTGTATCATGGTCAGAGCAGGAGAAAACACCAGGACAGAACACCCCAAGTGTTGATGGAGGATAAGAAAGGCTAAAAGGCACGGGAAGCTGTGTAAGGACACAAAGCTAAATGAAGAGGGATTGGTAGCAATGTCAATAGCATCTAACTGCCATTTACAATAAGAAGAATTAGCTGTAAGCTGCTCAGATTTAGCTAACATTTTCAGTAGTAAGGGACAGAGGATACTGGATATGGTGATTGGGATCCAGCTGGGGAAGGAGTCAACAGCATTTTATGGATGCTGTAGATGGAAAGGATGTTGGAGAGGCTTTGGAGAGCCCCAGAGAAAGGAATTCCATTCTCCACCCTGATGTCTCTTTGATAGAAAGCATTGTGAGGGTTATGGGATCTCCAAACTTGCCTGAGCAGCTATGTGTTTGAATTCCTCTCACCACAAGTCACAATATACTCTGCTTTCTTCCTACTGCAAAATCTACTTGTTTGGGGCTGCTAAAAGAGGAACAATCAGGGAGGGACAGGAGAAAAGGAACTATTTCAGCAGAGGGGAAGGGAAGAATAGAAGGTACAGAGCCCAAGAGGCTTTAGAGAGCCAAGATTTCTGTTCCTCATACTGGGCTCAAAAATCACAGCTCCCAAGAACCGGTGCTCTGACAGTAATGCCTGTTTTCAGGGACAGCAGTGGCTGGGCAGGTGGAAATCAAGTGGCCTGTGATGTTTGTGTGTAATCCAGACCCCTGAGCAGAGTCCCTGTGTCCCAGGTAGTGGGTGCAGTGACTACTGCGACATATTCTTGCAGCAGCCCTGCATTTCAGGTAGAATTTTAAGCAAAGTATCACTTGTTAGAAAAATGCTAGTAAGTAGCAGTAGTATCTTGAACAGGATAAGAAGAGAAAGAAGTGGAAATATTTCAAGATCTGAGATTAGGCTGTTAGGCATGAGAAGGATTTAGAAAAGTCAGGATTTTCTCGTCAAGGAAGAGAGAAGAAAACTGTAATTAGAGTAAGATAAATTAGAATTCTGTTGCCTCTAAATAGATATGGATATCTTTTCTACAAAATTAAGTGGCAGTTCTAGATGCTAGGAAGTTGTTCAGTGGTGTTGATTACCCAGAAGTTTTCAAGAAACAAAGTCACATAAACCATTAGGACCTAAATATGTGCAAAATGTGTTTGTTGCTTCATTAAAGAAGAAAAAGAGTTTTATAAGCTATTTTCATAAGCAAATTCATCCAAATCTCAATCCTTTTTACATGCCCCTTGTTGTGGAAAAAAAGTGTGTCATTGAGAGAAAATACTAGTGGTTGAGCCAGGTATGTGATTTTAATGTCTACACATTTTGGAGATTTTATTTATTAATGAAAGCTTTAGTTCTCTTGTGGATTAAATAAGTGAGGACAGGGAAGTGAGGAAATGAGGGCAAAATCCTTTTGAACAGATTGATACTGGCTATAACAAAATTTAATTTCAGCACCTCATTGCATAAAAATCTGTTGTAAACCAAACAATCCTAGTGGTGTTCTGACAGCCTTTGTTGCCAAAAGAAGATAAAAATTTCAGCTTTCATTGTAACGAAAGCCTCTAGCTCTTGTGATCATAGAAATAAAGCCTTAAATATTTGACAAATACAAGAAATGATGGCTCATCCTACAGAGTCAAATTAAAAATAAAAAATAAATGGAGATACAAAGGGAAATAGCTTCTTCTTCTGATTTTACAAAGACCAACTCCTGGTTTTGTTAGTGCTCAGGCTCGTAATACTGAGCATAAGTCCCAAATATGTTGTCTGGCAGTGCACCAGTTTGAGTTAAACCAAAAATTATTATCCATTCTCCTAAAATGCAAGCTTCTGTTGCACCAGATTTTGAAACCAAGTTATCTGAGAGTTACAAAGCAATACCAGATGGTGACTCTGGGTTGGCTGGAATTTGCGGTCTCTCTTGTCTTGCCACATGTTTCACCACTTGCAATATACTAAATTATATTGTTCAGTTATTTGTCTCCCTGGCTCAATATTCCCTTTCTTTCATGTTCTGGACTGGTGCAGTTCTTCATGGTTTCACTAGGTGGGTCCCCACAACAGTGCACTGGGGAAGCAAATTGTTGAGTAGCCTGAACACACTCAGGTAACTTTATCTTCCAGTCAGCTTTACTTTCACTTCCTTTGGCAGAAGTTCACTACACCAAGTGTTCTGATGTACAATCTGGTGATCACTGTGTTGGGAAGTTGTGATAAAGGGGCTGGTTCTTCCTAGGGCTATTGTATTTCAAACTTACCTATATCAAATTGAATTTAAAACCAGTGTAGGTTTCTTGATAGTCAGTTAGGTTCAGTCTCATTAATTTTTGCAATTATTTTACCTTTCAAAGGGTGATGAAAAGCTGGTGTTAAGAAGCATTACATATATCCCTCCTTTCCAAAATCACATCATTTTTAATGCTTTGAAACTTTTTATATAGTCAAAACCAAAAAATTTCCTTTCCATGTGTATGAAGCATTTACTTGATGCTTTAAAGATCTAGAAATAAAGCCACACACTTTCAAGACAATATTAGTATAGAAGGTAATATAAAGGCTGGTCTTTACTGGAGGCCTCCAAGGAGCAGATATGGAAAAGTGCCCACCCCACACAGGGTGAATACAGTTCTATAAATTTAGCAAATTAGCATAATTGACAAGAATCATCAATTAGAAGCATAAGTGATGAAGTAATTCCCCCTTTTTTGGTTCCACAACTTCTGTCCCCTTTCAGATAGGAACTGAACTTTTTTATGAAAATGTGTCGCAAAGAGCTGGTTTCAGCCTTGACTCGCAGAGAGCCAAGATAGGATAGGGGCCTTGGACCCACAGGGTTTGGAGCCTCTGGAATGTGTTTTGTCTTTCTGCCTGTCAGGGTAGGGAAAAGGTAGGAGAAAAAAAGTACTGGAGCTATCTACAAATACAGTAGTAGGCTACAGAGCTACAAATAAATATGTAAAGAATATAGAGAATATATAAAAGCAAAAAAGGCAAAAATCAATTCAGAATCAATTGACTAATGTTATAAGAAACACTTTTTAGCTACAGTCTTCAAAACCTTTCTTTCCAAGTGTTTTATATGTGTATATTTAACATGGAAAAGTATTTAGCCCCTAGACCTGATGAAAACAAAACCCAACACAAAGCTCTGTATCTGATAATGTCCCATAGAGAAGAAAAGGGGGAAAAAGTCATATATTAACAATATTTTTAATGTCCATGGTGCTGTGAATGAGGAGGCAAGTGGCTGTTTTACTGTCTCAGATTGTGTCTTCACCATTCAAAGAGAGGGGATCCTTTAACCTGCAGAGAGCTCAGTCCTGTCACGTCCAGGCTGTTTCTGACATTCAAACTTGTGCACTTAAACCCATGGCACTTTATTGTGTAGTCTGTAACACTGATTTAACTTAGAATGGTTAGCTCTTACTCTGGGAGACATATCTAAGGATAACTTCAGTGTTCGCTTCTCATATCTTGACACCCATAGAAAAAAATCAAAACGGACAATTTCCTTTATTGTGAGGTTTGGGATTATTTTTTCTTCCTCCTCTGTCCCCCTCTTTTCCAGGCTCCCTAAGTGAATCTATGTAATCTGCTTATTTGACATGATTAGACAATTCATGTGGAAGCCTATCAAGAAGCATGAATTTTGATTGAACTAAAGATTTTATTCCTTGTCATTTATGTTTAAAGGGCAAAGAAAGGTTTAGAAAAATCTTACATAATGTATTACAGCAATAAAATGAAAATTAAAGTTGATTGTTTATTGCATTGTAGCCAACTTGCATTAAATAAAACTCATTGACTATATTTGAAGTCAGAAAATCTTGGTTTTTCAAATGAAGATGAGAAAGGCTCTCACACTACACAGAGCACACAGTACACATAAACATGGTAGTATTTTATGTTAGAGATCTGGCTCAAAATTCATCCTCAGGAGAGACTATAACATCTGATTTCCTGTTTTAGTAGGTAGATCGAAGCTTCTGTGCTTTACCCAAAATAGTTTTAATAGTCTGCTTCTCCTCATTTTGATGACAAGATGCTACTTGGAAAAAAAACCAGCTTCTGCACTGTTTTGGTTGACTTATGTCTCTAAATGATAGTTATGAGCTCCAGCAGTTATCTCTCCATTATCAAACTTGTACCAATTACAATCCGCCTTCTTCAGCTGGGTCCAAATCTTCGTTTAGGCTGAGTGCAAATGCTCCAAGAATCCAGGACAATGAAAAGAGGTGAGAATTGCAATAAAATCTTGATTCAGATTTGGAAAGAGCTTGTGTGTCCGAGTCTGGAGACTTGATGTACATAGGTGGATCTCCTGGATTAGAGTCACCCTTCTATGTCCCTGGGCAATGACCAGAGTGTGGTGGGAGCACTCATAATTTCAACTTGCAGGGTTACAAACCACACAGCCAGACACACTGTATGAGGTTGGTCTGCTCACACTTGTCTGGCACCATCATTTCCTCTGGGAAAATGGCAAAAGCAAATAGCAACTTGTCTGTTTGCATGTAGGCGTGAGCCTCCTGAGAACGCAGAATTTGGCACCGGGCGAGAGCGAAGTTCAAACGTCCTCCAGCTATGAGTTGTTGACATCTTCTCTCAGAATAGACATATAAACTACTTAAAGCAGTTTTGGTGCTGCCTTATCTCAACCTTACTCCAAAACCTATCATGATTCCCTAGTCACTATGTCACGCTGACCGGGGAAATGTGCTTAAGGCAAAGGGTGTTAACATTTGCATCGTCCCACTTGTCTTACAGCCTCATCGGGATCCTGGGAGAGGCAAAGCACTCTTTAAATGCTTATGTCTTGCTGCCCCACAGTGGCTGTGTTTACAAAAGGTTTATAATCCCCACAACAAAGGCAAAGGTGAACACTTCAAATAGAAGCAGTTTCTCTGCGAGGTTATTACTCGGCAAAACAGACACTGCATTTGCACGGTTCTGTGTTTACTACTCTGAATTTGAATGCAATAAAGGATGGCTGGTGTTGTCACACCTATGCTACCAGTGATGGACCTGTCCCTCCTTTAGGGAGTAGAGAAGTGCCAAGTATCACTCTTGTAATAAAATCAGGGGAAAGTAAATACACCATCCAAATATTCCAAGGCTTCTTGAGGCTGAAAGCAAGCAAACCTTGGCTACAACAGCAAAAATTGGAGTTGTTAATAGAGGATTAAAATGGTAGGCATCCTCTGGGCTATACCAGGATTTAACAAATACCTGTGAATGAAATGTTCAAAAGGACTCCAAGGCAAAGCTCGACTGCAACTTGGAGTGTGCACAGAGGGAAAAGAGAAAGCAGTCCAGGATCATGTTACTCATCTGATTGCAAAGGGCTCTGTTTTCAGCGCTGCCCCCAGGGCTTTACCTGATCTATCCAAATAAGTCTGCCCTTCCCACCCTGCAATCATTCATACATAAACAACTCTAAATAGTTTTCTGACTGTTCTGCCAGTTTCAGCTCTCCTTGCTTATTCAGTGCCTGCTCTCCTGCCAAAACAACAAACTGAGCTCATGTGGGTTGTGGTCGGGGGCAGAGACAGGCAACAGTGGGCTGCCCATTTCCTTTGTTTTCAATGTTTCTCTTTGGCCTTTCCTTGGGTAGAATCCAAGGGATGGATCATTCCTGATTCCATCATGATGCAGACGAAACAGACATCACTTTTCAAACAATGACAGCTTTATGAAGCTTAACAATCTCAGCCAAAGTCTTGATGCTATCATCAGTCATGTCTTTCTTCCCAGTCCCTGCAGGTGACTGCAGCTGGCAGCAGATCTTTTGACAGTCAGATACTCTATGTTATCTCTTTTGGACCAAGCCTTTAAATAATTGGACAGGAAGATCTGGAAAAGAGATATGCTGTTTCAAGGCATAAATAACATCATGCTGAGTTCTACAGAAGGCTTTTATTTAATTTAGTTCGATTTGGTTCAAACGTGGTCATCTGGTTCAGTTTGCAACCATGATTTCTGTGGATTTATGCTCAGTTTCTTCTTAGACCACTGACTGTCATATACAAATCATTTCACTACCTCCATTCCTCAGCTCTTTAGTGGGAAGAACAAGATGTCATTGACTTACAGAAAATGGAGATAAAGAGTGATAGGATTAGGAGTTTGTATGATTTTCTGATTTTCTAGTAATAGAGATCCATATACATAACTGAAATACAAGGCTGAAATGCCACGAGTCTTGACTACTTACAACAAAGAAACGTGGAGAGTATTGCTGGTACCCTGCCATCAAGTCATGTTCCACCCCTACGGAGAAAGCCAAACCATGCAAAGTTAAAACTATTGAAGCTTTCAGAGATCAAGTGAACTTAAGTTTTGGGTACTTTGTCTGACAAAGTCACTGTGATGGTGACAGTTATAAGGAAGAAATGTTTTACAATGCAGGTGGTGAGGCACTAACACAGGTTTCCCAGAGATGTGGCCCCATCCCTGGAAACATTCAAGGTTAGCTTGGATGGGGCTCTGAGTAACCTGGTTTGATTGAAGATGTCCCTGCTTGTTGCTGGGGCTAGATAAGCTTTCAAGGTCCCCTTCAACCAAAACCATTTTATGTGTGCTTTAAAGAAGTTTAATTCTTCAATCTCCTTTTAGCCCATTGTGATGATTACTCAGAGCTTCATATTAGATCACAAAGTATTTTTGATAGTGATCAACTTCACCTTTTAATCTGCAGGTATTAGCGCAAGGCTGGTTTTTTGCTTCCAACATACCAGAAGTATTTAGCTAAATGAGAAAAAAAAAAAAAAAAAGAAGAAGAAGAAGAAGAAGGAGTAAAATAATCTCAACCATGGACACACACACATTCACATTGGCCTTTTTTAGTTCTCCCACCCTTCTCCACAAGGGGCAATTGCAGCTACCTGGCCGTTTCTGGAATTTACTCTGGGAGGTAATTTCATTTTTGCTGTGGTAAGAGGAACAGCACAGTCCTAGCAGCAACAGCATCCTGCCAGCTAGTGCTGCCACCAGAATATCAGCAGGGGCCATGAGCCTGAGGATGAGCAGCTCCCCAGCAGCTACAGATCAGGGGCAGCAAAGCAGCATTAGATAGTTTGACCTATGGCATTTTATGATATTTACTTGCTTCCCAGAAGTCTGGGAGGCTCTGGATCCCTTGGTGTCTGGCTGAGCCAGGAAGATCGATTCACTGAAGGACTGTTACTGTTTTGTCTTGGGTGAGACCTTGTGGGCAGCCAGCTGTTTTATTTTGTGTATTGCACAAAAGGCTCCTTTAAATCTGTGTGTTCTAGGGACGAAGACTTGGAAGTGAGAGGGTAAACTGAGATTTTTTTATTCTTTACACAGTGGTCTTCACTAGTCAACATTATTGGCAAAAAGCAGACGAGAGAGGAATTCCCTCAGAACAGTGCTCATGCACACTCCCCTGTCATGGAAAGCTTAAACCAGAAGGGTCAGTCCAATATATTGCTAAGGGCCTGATGATAAAATTCTCTTGCTGCCTGTCCCTGGCTGTTACAGGTCACTGCTGGAGTCGTGTAACATGCTGAACATATTGAAGTTCTGAAAGTCAGGATCCAAAAGTCTAACACTATAGCTGGACTAAAATCACCATCCTTATGTGTACTTCACATGTTCATCACTGCTGACTTTAGTGGCTTTCTCCATGGGCCAAAGTGTTCACCTAGAATTAAATGCTTACCAGTTGGCAGATAATAGATAATGGGTATCCTCTTGTCAGCCTGAACAAACCAGGACACATTGTGGGCTCAGGGATATTTGTGTAAACCACATGCAGTGAAGGATTTCTTAGATCATCATTTCACAGTGCCATGTTCTTGTAACACAGTCCTTACTTTTTTCCACATTTTAAACCAGAAAAATTATTATGTGCTCTCCGCAGTATAGCTCTTCCTGCCAAAGCTGCCTTGGAACAGAAGGAAAAGACAGCTTTGCTTTTCCAGCTATGGCTTTTTAAAACATTTTTGTCTGAATCTGTTAGGCTCCCAGAGAATGTTCCATGGATATGTAGCATATTATGTTATTACTGCAGTCTGTGTGTTAAACCCTTTATCATTCCACAGCCCTTTGAAAGAGGGGAAGCTTTTAAGTCCTGGTTTACAAGGGAGAAAACAGCAGCGCAGCACTTAACCCCTGTAAGATTTCTCTTGGACAAAATTCCCACATGGGAAAAACCTGCTGCCTTTTGTGTCCTTGCCTCAGACCACGAGTGATGTGAATGAACCACATGGGATTGTGCCCATGCTGGAGACAGGGCCAAGGAGATATTGTGGGAGACAGACTACTCCCACATATTTCAATAAAAACTGAGTACACAGTACCCAGGAAAGGTGGAGCTAAAGTGATTTGGAGTAGGCACCCCTAACTGCTTGTAAGAAAACTCCCAGGGATTTCGCTATTTGTGTGTCAGTCTCCACTGGTTTTTGTTTTCTTATGAAGTAATTAACAAAAATTTTAAATAATGAACATATTACAGTAATTTCACAAATATAAGCCGCACCTTTTTAATTGAAGAATTCCGCCTACCCCAGTGGTGCGGCTTATATTCAGGTGTGGCTTATAATCGTGAAATTACGGTAATAAGTTAATTATTAACTTTCTTAACAATGTTGGCCTTCAGATTGCTATTAGGAAGCATTTCAGCTAATAGAATGTAAACAGAAAAGTGCTTGCTACATCCAGGCTTCTGTCCTATGTTCATCTAGCTAGTTCTAAACTGTCAAGTTTCTGGATATACTTAGATGACTGGTATCTCTCACTAATGTTTTAAATGAAATATACAGTCCTAGAGAATGTCACCAGTATAAGCTGAGATGTCATTTATACTGTCTGTAAAAACTGGCATTGTAGTGGCTCTCAATCTCCAACCCCTCCATTACTTCACTACTTGCCACTGCTTGGTCTAAAATTTGCTGAGCAAGTGTAGCTTTTCACCCCAGGAATTCCTGCTGTCTGCCAGGGGCTTGAGCCTTGCAAGTCAGTGATAGATTTCCCTTGTGACTTGAGCAAGTCTCACAGTTGTGGTGCCGTAAGTATTCCAGGAGTTTGCCATTTATCCCCCAAGGAACAGATCCACAATGCTGAAAGGAGTGCTGAATTCATATGCCACCTGTGTAGAATCTGTTTTACCACCAAAGAAGGTCTGGGCATAAAACAATACTTAATAATAGAAAAAATTACCAAAACATCTAAGATGAGTTACTAGGATTTGTTTGTCAACAAAGCCCTTTCATAGCTGTTCCAACATCTCATACAGTAGGAGGCTGACACAGTGATTAATTTCTGCTGTCCACATCAGACTTGGCTCACCTAGGAAACTTGAGAGCTGCATTTTTCATGTCCTAGTGATAAAGAGGCTGTTCCAACCTGAAGCAGAATATCTTGTCACCCTGATAACAGTTTCTCTTATCTCTTACAATAGGGCACTCAAATTAATGAAGGAGATAAGGTCATTACTGTGCTCTGTAAAAGTCTTAGTTTCCTGTTGTACAGTTTGATTAGAACACATTCTTGGTTTTAGTTTTGGTTGAGTTTTTTTCCCCCTTACAGGTCCCTTCAGACAAGATAATTTTTGCAAATCGTAGCTTATAAATACATAATGTGCAATTCATAAAATTATTATAATTCCATTTGAAAATGCAGCTGAAATTTGCTCATTTTTAGGAATTTAATGCAATTACATTTTTAACAATTTAATGAAGATAAATGGATGACAAAAATGGGAATTGAAGTGTTTGGAAGTTTGAAGTTTCTAGGAAACGTTAATTTCAAGGGCCTTTTTCCTCCTTGGGCCATGCTTAGCAGAGAGATGGGAGAATTTAGCCAGCAGATATATTAAACACAACACTCAAGTGTTCTTTGGTGCTGCGTGCAGGGTTGTGTATGGGAGTGTAGAGCCCTCAGACCTTTACACCTCTGCTGTAACCTTTCTCAGGTGTTTTTACTTGGGTGTGACTTTGAACTTGGTACAGAATAACCAGGGTCCCAGCATGGTGTGAAGCCCTGTAACACTGCCCTCCTTGCATTAACATTGCCTGTACAGACATAACAGGACAAAGTTCAGGCAGCTTGTTGAAGGCTGAACTGGACTGGTCTGATATGATTTTCTTTATCTTATCAAAATTCCCCAGTGAGCTGGTGAGTCCAGACTGCTTCTTGGTCTCTGGTTCCTTGGCTCAGTCTCTCTCTTCAAGGCTGGATGAATCAGTTTGCAGTTCTCTGGCTACTGTTTTCTAATTATCTGCCTATTTTTTCTCTGGTCATTTTTATCTGTAACTGCATGTTAGGAATATTTCAGTTGACAAAGCTCTGACTTGCCTTAATCCATCTCAGAATAAAACATTTCTCTTTCACATTTTCCTAGTTCTGTCTCTGAAAGTAGCCACAAAAAATTTGATTGCTGTGTGTACTTACCCTGGCCATTTTGAGTTCCCTGTCACCTCATTTTCTATGTACAAAATCATATTAAACTTGTTTGCTGTTACCCACTTAAAACTTCTACATCCTCAAAATGAGAATTGGATATTAATTAGCAATTGCAGCTTCACAGGGACAGTCAGAGCTGTGGTCAGCACCAGCAGCCTGAAGCAGTGGGTTGTAAACTTGGCCCATGACATTTATTACATCTCTCTCTGATCTGTGAAATGCTCAAATCACAGTTTAAGACCATTACAGACAGTTTGTTCAGACTTCAGTGAGGCTGGTGAGTGCTAGCATGGGACTACTACAAAATAAAACAAATTTTCATATGTTTAGTTCCAGTTTTATTTCTCATGATGTGTGGCTGGCGGCTCATTTCTTCTGAAAGGCCTGTCTTTGGCCACTTAGTTTCCAGATGACCTTATAAGATTGCACTGTGCATCTGAAAAATCAATTAAAAAAGAACTGAAATACATTTCTATTATATATTAACACGTGTCCTTGTAAAGAAAGGCCATGATCTGAGCATGCAACAGCTAATAATTGACCAACTTGTGGTGCCATACTATTTGTTCTATTTACTTTCTTTGCAGAAAGCATGCAAACCCTTTGCAGGGACACTAAAAAAAAAATCTGCAGAATACCCACACCAAGTTTAAACAGGCACATTCACCAAGGCTGCAAAACCCTCCTAACAAAAGAGAAAATTTAGATTTTATAGTTTAATAGTAGTGCATGAAAAATAGGTTTACTTTGGCTCATTGCAAGACTTAAGAAAAAAAAAAATAAAAACAACCCCAGATCTAATGTGATAAAGACACATGAAATGACAGGTTTGTGGTTTTGTGTTACAAGAGACAAGTTCAACATTTGACTTCAGGAAGTTTCTGAGGGCTCCATGAGGCATCCAGCATTTACTCCATGTGTCTGCAAGCCACTTGAACTCTGAAGCTCAGCAGTGATATTTGACTCAGAGGAGAAAATCCTTGTGGTCACCTGGGGGGACACAGAGGACAGTGCATTCCTGTGTCAGCTGGAGTGGCAGAGGGGACATGGCCTGGAACTGTCACATCCAGTGGCAGCTGAGAAGGGATTTGGCCTCCACCCTTGTTTGCCTTCCTTAATCTATCTGCAGCCTTTTGTACTCCTCCTCCAACAAAAATTGCCCTGATTTTATACAACAGGACAATTTCTTCCCTAAGCTACTTTCATCTACAGTAATCTTTCATAGAATCATCAGCACAGAATAATTAAATAGCCTGGCTTGGAAGGGATCTTAAAAAATACCCAGTTCAAACCTCTCACTGCATTGTGCATGACAGGCTGCTCAGAGCTCCATCCAACCTTAAACACTTTCAGAGATGGGGCATCCAAAACTTCTCTGGGCAGCCTGTGCCTCACTCCCTCATAGTAAAGAACTTTTTTTCAGTGTGAGGCCATTCCCCCTCATGCTATCCATAAACAGTCTCTTGTAAATAGTCTCTCTCCATGTTTCTTGTGGGCTCCCTTCAGGAACTGGAAGGCTGCAATTACATCACCTCAAAGTCTTCTCTTTTCCTGTCTAATTGGTCTAATTTTGAGAATAATTTTGAGTTTCTGTGCTCATGGTGGTGCCACACCTTCTTTGGCTTCATGGTACTTCAGTGTGATGCCAGAACCTCTGGAAATATCTCATAATGTTCAGAACTATCTCACAGTCTGTAGGACTAAAGTTAAAATGAGTTACTCTTGCCCTTTCTCAGTAATTTTTGGGAGAACTCACCTTTCCTTCTGGGCAAGGATATATACTCTTGGAAAACATCAGAGGACTTGGAGCATTTGAATAGTTAACTTCTATTCACATTGTTGTATGGGAATAATAGTCTTGCACTCAAATGAATACATTCTTTAATTCAGTTTATAACTCACAATGACTGTGAGAGATGAGCTAATCTGTGGTGCTTTCAATTCTAGCTTTGTAGGTTGAGAACACCAAGATTTAAGGGTTCCTTTTATTTTCTCTGACTAACAGTTAAGCTGGGGGCTGTATTTAAACAATGACAGGGCAGACCCAGCTCTGGTATCCAGATGAAAATGGGACACTAATCTTTTGGTAGTCATACCTCATTTGGCCTAATTATTTGTTAATTTAGATTAACATTTGCATTCTGGGTGGGAACATATTCCAATCACCTGTAATTGCCCTGTTATCATATGGAATATAATCCCTTTCATTAATATATTGCCATTATCTTTATTGCCTCTGGTTCTCATTGAAAGTCTATTCCAGAACTTACTTGCTCTTATATAAGAAACTTCTTCCAATTCTAAATGTTTTCATTACAAGTTTTTTAAAATATATTTTCTTACAGCAAGTTTAAATTTCAGCTTAATTGATTTGACTGAGAGAGTCATCAGACTCAGGCTGATTTTTTTTTTAAAGAGCTTATAAATCTGCAATTCCAGTGCTCTCCAGTTTTCTTCAAGGAGAAAGTACGTTTCCTCCTGCCCAGCACTCCTGTGATACCAAGAGCTATTTATATGCTTAGAGTAACTCTTCAGTTTTGGAAGTTTCTTTTAGTTTTGCTTTTGCAGCTTGAAATAAGTGGTTTCTCATAGTAGATATTAAAGAGAAAGTCAGCACATACTACCCAGGAGCAATGTTGCTACTAACTGCTTACCCAGAGGATAAATAGTGAAGCAGAATTAGAAAATAATTAATGAGGGACGTAATTTTTTTACAGATAAGAAAACTGTATCATTCACTCAGCTCTACCACTGAAGCTGTAATTTTTTTGTGTGATTAGGTGAGAAATATTTGTTTGACCTTTGATGTGTACTTGTTTGGGTATTGGGGTTCCCTCAGCTTCTCTTTTAGCATTAATGAGCAGAATGCACTAAAAATATTTTTCCTGAACTTGCCCTAATTTTGTGTGACATCAATGCTCTGGTGGGACTAAGCCTTTGGCTAAGGTATTACTGTCAAATTCTGCAGACATGAATGGCAAAAGTTATTCCCTTATCACCAAAAACCTTAAAATAAACTGAGTTTTCACTCCCAGGAGTGGAAGTCTTGCTGATGAATTGAATGACAGCAAACCTCACAGATCTGAAGAATAGCACAGATATTTGTTCAAACAGCAGAAAGTAAATTCTTGTATTAACAGCCTAAGAGTGGCATTTGACTATTCCATTAAATCAACCACATTGTACCAGTATTTGTATTTTATTCTGGCAGTGAAATAATATTTGTTGAATATGGATCCTCAATTCCTGATAAAAACAAAACTTCTGTTGTGATAAGACTAGGCTCAGTTTTAGTAATTAATGGCCTGCTTCCAGCAAATTTCATATGGAATGCTTGAGACTGGTTTGAGATATATATGCCACATATGTTTATGCCTGCATATCAGCAATTCTGTATCTTTAATAAGGTATAAAATTAGACCTGTTTATGTTGGGTTTCACATATGGGTGCTCCTCCTATATTTTTAATTAGCTATACATTATTTACTCTACTAGTGTATGCAGTCAAAATACAAAAGTGTTAGTGATTTGAAGTTCCCAGACACAAAATGTTTGTCATCATAACCTTCTAGATATTAAATATCAGTTCAGATATTCATAATTCTGATAATTCTGAATTATTATCAGGTAGTAGAATAATCCTCAGTAGAGCTTACTACTGTGCAATGAAAATATCTTCCCCATGATCAGCCTCATGCCATCAGCAGTAGTTGGATGAGCATGAGGAAATTTGCCAGGAGCATGATTGCTCTCTCTCTCCTTTTCCCCAAGCTGCTGTGGTCCCACGGCATCTTACCAAGACCCACTGCAGTGCAGCACTGAAACTCTTAGGACCACTCACCCCATGGTCAGCTCCCAGTGGAAATGGATCTTGTGTGGAGACCACAGTAATGCTGGACAGAAAGAATTTCTTTCACTCAGCTTTCCCACCCACATTTTTATGTATACCAGAAAATAATATACATGTGTATTTCGTTAGAAGACCATAAAGTGAAGATGATACCCTTCCTGTCGTCTCTAAGCTTGCAAAGATGCTTGCAGAAAGAGAAATCATTTGCATCTCACCTGATACAGGACTTTACAGATTTTTCAATCATCCCCCTGCTCTTCACTTTCCTCCAGTACGCAAGTTTTGTGCCCCTCCTATGTGATTCTTGATTTTATTCATCCAGCAGTAGCACTTTTCCACACTTTGTGGCAGACTTCCTTGGTCTGTAGAAGTGGATAGGATTCTGGCATCTGTTCTTTCCAATCAGATCTTTGTATCCCATGTCTCATGATTACAGCAATTGCACTGCTGTAATTGGATTCTCACTGCTGTGTTGGACACTCACGTCTCCAGCACTTTGTGTGAGCTTCTGACTCTGCCTTCATTCACTAAAACAAGAGATATTCCTGCTGGTTGCTTGGATTTGTTTGGGTCTCTAAGCTGATTGTTGAAGGAGTAAAGACCATGGATAGGGAAGTCATATGACTTCAAAAAAACTAAATTCAAACTGTTTTCAGTGCCCTCCCTGCAGAGTTGAGTACCCAGAGAGCTGAGAGGACTGGCTGCTTTCTGCTGCAAGTTACTAAGCTGGCCCAAAATGGGGACTTATCAGTTACCAATTACAAAGGTAAGAGCTACTTTCTTTTTACTTTATTGAGGATATTCAGTAGAAAGTAGTCTGCATGGCCAGTATAACTTTGAGGATTCATGTTAACTACCTTGTGCCTTCATATGTTAATTCATACCTATCTAGGAATATTACAACTATAACCCCTTCCTCAGTAACAGAACACAATCAATTAATAATTTTGTTTGTTTCGTTGTCTGTCTTCAACCTCTGGAAGTTCTCATTGAGCCATTCCTTTTCTTTGAACTCACTTTTTACCTTCAATATATCTACTGAGCTTGTATGTCTCTCTAGTGTTACCTTGTAATTTTTCATTTAAAGACTCTAAAGTCTAAAGGTACTTTTCATAATAAGACATAATCAAAATTTTAATTGAGAATAAAATAAGAATCTTAATGAAGCTACACTGAATTACATTTACTATTTTGGGGAACTTTTTGACTCATCGTAGGGACCACTTTTATGTTCTAGGGTCATTTCTAGGTATTTGTTGCTTCTAAAGCTCTTCTGATAAGATTTCAGACCGTCTTCTTAAGGAAAACAATTAAAATAAATTTATTTTGAGGTATTTTGAAACAAAAGTTCTTCCTGTCTTGAAATTATGTTATTATAAACCTTTCCTTAATGTCGTTTTCACCATTTTCTAACACTGCTAGTCAGATTCTCCTGGCTTTCAGAATGTGACTGCATGAAATTTGTTAAACCTGCACTTGCTATGTTATAAATATTTACTTACTTTGTAATTACATCAATGCTATGGTAATGTACAATCTACAATCTTTAACTGAACATATCAATCACCATTCATGTGTCAGACTGATTTGCCAGTAATCATGACCCTTGGTACCTTCATCATTGTACATGTGAGGATTGCTCCTTGTACAGCTCATTTTCTGCCAAAGCAGGAGCAGCACAGTGGGATCTGTGGTGGCCTCCTCCCGTGGAAGTGGTCTGCTGACAGGCATTGAAAAGACTGAGGAACAACTGCAGTTTAGTTTCCAGAGAGTCCAGGCACGCAGGGAAGCCAGGATCTAACATTTCCACCCTCTTGGCACAGGTCTGAGCTGCAGATCTCAGATGGTACAGCAAGGCTTTTAGGAAAACTCTCACCTCTCAGACAGAGCAGCCATGACCAGGCTTCCTACTGGCAATGATCCCTGACTGGTGTTAATTCCTGAACCATGCCTTGGCAGTGTCTTGGAGAGCTGCAGAGCCTGAGCCAAAGCTCTGCAGGGACTGTGAACAGTTTAACAATCAGGACAGCTCCAGGACAGTGCTCAGGCCTGTTCTGGTGCTTTGGTTTGTTGGGAGATGACAGTTCTGAGCCACTTTTCCTAAATGTCACCTTTTGTCCTGGGGAGATGTCATCGTGGATCTGCATGAATTCACACCAAACGCCTGCTCATCGTGCTAGCCTGTGCCCAGCACACATGGAGAAGCATAAAAACAAATCCTGCAGCACCTCAATTATATAGAATAGATACCTGGGATCAAAAAAATACATTGACATTGCTGCAAACAAGCCTAGTTTAGAAAGACTGTGCTCTCAGTACAAGAGAAATGCAATTTATTTATGAAAACAAGGAGATCACATTCACCTCTCATGCTTTTTGGATATTTGGTTCTTGTTGCACACGTTGGGATATCCACAGGTCCTGGATACCAAGGTGTGTAGCAAGCAGTTTTGGTGCATTTTGGTGCATTCTGATCCTTTGGAAGCCCTTGTGCAGAGGAGGATTCATATCATTCTGCTCTTCCTTCCTGTTTTTCTTTTTTCAGTCCTCTGTCTCATCCATAAACTATCACCTTCTCATTGATTCTTCACACATACTGGGATTTCTGAGGCTCTCCTCTTATTAGTTAATACCATGTGAGAACATGTTTGGATTGTTTTACAGTTGTTGCAATTTTACCTTCCCTAAAGGGAGTCTTGCCACTGGCCTTGGCTGAAGATCAAGTGGAGAACGCTGCTACAGGTGTGTTCTGGGACACTGCACCACCAGTACCATGCAGCATAACAAATCTGAGGCTGAATATGCAAAATTTATTTTCTTTGAGATCTTACAGACCATCCTGGAATTGACTGCTTATGATTGCTTTGGAAACCTCACCTCTTTTTGCATCTGCACCACCAAGCAGTAACAGACTGATGTTTTTGGGGCAGTCTCACCCCCTTCACTCCAGAAGGAAATGCTGCTCCTGCCCACTGTCCTGCCACAAGCCAAGCACACTCCATGCCAAGGAATAAATTCTGATATTATCACACAGAGAAGGCTCACAGAAAGTGTGTCTGTAATCCTTCAGCTCTCTGAATTCTTCCCAGTTCACTGGGAAGAACATGGAAGTACTTTCACATTCCTGCTGCTGAAAATGCTTTTTGTTCTTATGCCCACATGTATCTGGTAGAACCATGTCTCTGCCTCCTTTAAATGTTCTTTTAGCTAATGTACTGCATTATGCATGTTGTTGGAAAAGAAAATGAAAAGCAGACTCCTCTTGAATTCTATCTGTAATTCTCTGTATTAATTTGCACAACTGACAAAAATCACTCAATATGGGAAATGAATCTTTTCTTACTGGTTTTGCATATAATCTGTTATATTAAATTTTGATTGAGGTTATCTGTCTAACTTGTAGGCCTATATATGCAAATCAAAAGCTCCAAGTATTGTGTTTGGCTAACAGCCAGAAATTCTGACTCATAATCAGTTGAAAACACAAAAGAAATTCTCCTATATCAGTAAGGAGGTAATTAGCTACTTTTTAAAAAGTCTTTGTCATTTCTTCTATGACTCTTAAGTACTAAGAAAACTTGAGGCTGAACAGCATCATTCCAGTTAATGGAAAATTTTTTTATATATAGAAAGCAATATTAAAAAAAGAATGTCTCATAAGATACTTCGATCTTTGCTGGCTCTCAGAACCAACAGAGCTTGTGTGAACTTTGAAAAAGCAGCCTCGAGGTCTTTTTTCAAGCTGTTGTGGTTCAAACAAGAAAATGTGTTTTTCATTTTGTACCTAGTCAGGTCTCCCAGATGCTTTCTAGCAGAGATGGCAGAGAGTATTATTCTTATTTTACTCTTACAGTGTAGTGATACAAATGAGAAATAGAACTTACCTGTCAGCACAGTCTGTAGAACAGTGCTGGCACTAACGTGACAACACAACAGGGTTCAGGTCACAGACCCATGCACCCATCTGATTTCCTGTGCCTGCATTTCCTGTGGGGTCAGTGCTGTGCAGCATGAGAGCAACCTTGTGGGGACTGTGGTTCTGGAGCCATGAAAACGGGACACAGTGAGGCAAGCACTGCAGCTGCCAAAAACAAGGACACTCCTGCCAATCCTTGCACCAGTGCCCATGGCACAGCCTTCTGTGTACCAAATAAACCCATTCCATGGGCCTGCTCATTTTGAATGAAAGCTTCTGACACTTCTGGTACCCTGGATCAGTTGTCAAGATGGACAAGATCTGCAAGTGAAAATGGAAGTAAACTCAAAAAACTGCCCCTTCCCTTGAGAGTTTGAGAGAAATTAGCAATCAGATAAAATTAGAGAAACAGCCTAGAAAGGTTCTGTGAAACTGCTTCTCTCTCATTTCCTCTGTGCTGTGGTCAGGGTGAGAAGACATCCCAGTGACTCAGTGGATGAAGCAGTGCAGCAGCTCTGGGAGTGACCTGCACCCAGCAGAAATGGTGTGACAGTAGGGATGGAGCTGCAGGGCAGAATGTGCTGCTGGCCTTCAGGTGACAAGAGAATCCACTGCAGTAACCACTTATGTACCAGAAAGTGCCTGACAGCCTGGAGAGAAAGCACAGCCACCTGTCCACACAACCTCTCTTGCAGCATAAATATTTGTCACTCTTTGCTACTGTTATGTTCCTGGAGACCTTCTGGGGACAAGAAGCTGCTCTCATTAACCTCATTACCTCACCTTGCTTCAGCCACTCAGGCTTTCCTGGCAGACTTGCAATTTCTCCTGCAAATTTCCCCACGGAAGGCAATTTAAATTGCAGTTTTGCTGCAAACAATGCAATTTAGCTGTCTACAGGAATTTCCTCACATTGAGCCTATATTCTACTTGACTTGAAATCTGTGCCCCACACTGTGCTGAGTGTCAGCAGGTAGCAGGTGAGTGGGGGTGTGGCAGACAGATGTCAGGATGTATCCTCTCTGGCCTCTACAGATTTGTGCAGGGACTACTGCATCCCAATACTGCGTTAGGTTAATTAGATTGTACTGGTAATTAAGTTAAGGAGCCCTATGCAGCAGGGCCAAATTCAATCTAATAAATGTGTTGAACAGAAACCAAGCAATCGACTTCAAGCATCTGAAAGAACTGAGTGGCAAATTGGAGAAGAGAGAAAGATGGGTAACAAAATCAGAAGGATGAGAATGAGAGGTGAAATGTGAAGAGAAAGGGACAGGCAGAGGAGAAAGTGCAGAGACCAACACAGACAAATATCAACATAAGAAGAGAATAAAGAGAAAAAGTAGCTACGATTAACCATTGTTAATGCTGGGATACTGAATACCAATAACAGCCAGACAAGGTCTTGGGATTCCAGATTTCAAAATGTCTTGATTTTTAACAACTTGTCTCTAAATCCTGGAAATATTATAAAAAGGTTTAAAAGTCCCAAAGAATATATGTATACTTAAGAAATGATGTGGTTGACCTGAGAAATTACAATATTTACCCTGGTATGGAATACATACATTATTTATGGTTGGTAATTTAGTCACCCACAATGAGACTTCTGCAGATTGCATGTGTGAAAAATCTACTTTGAATGCTTACAATATGATTAATATATCACCTGCTGAGAAAGAATAATAGTTTTTTTCACAGATAGCTTTTTTTCTTTAATACAATATATATATTACCAACAATAAACTATAAAGCATTACCAAAAAATACTGGTTTTAATAAAGATTTAAAGCCCAGCAACAATTCACATAGCTCTTCCTATTCACCCCTTAAGATGTGCTTTATCAGTGAAATTTAAAGTCTTCAGAAAATCTCTACATATGGCATGTAGAACAGCACAAAAAAACTTGGTGATGGCATTTTATTTTCCTTACAGCAACTACAATCAATACAACCAAGGCTCAAAGCAAAGTTTTATGGCTATTTTATAAACTTAGGAATGTACTCATGGAAATTTATTATGGAAAAATTGACTCAGCCTATATTTAAGGATTAACAAGGACAAGTCCTGTGGCAGGGTGTAGCCCAAAATGTGCTGCTTCTGCTGAATTACAGGTAAGCCTGAGTTATAATGGGGAGCATTCAGGTGGTGTAGGGCAGAGGCAAAGTGTGGCTGGTGTGTTTGAAATGCTTTGCCCCCCTGAGGAGTCATGAAACTTTGAAGTATTTGGGTGATAAATGTGATGCCCCATCCCTGGAAGTGTTCATGGCCAGGCTGGATGGAGCTCTGAGCAACTGGTCCAGTGGAAGGTGTCCTTACCCATGGAAAGGGGGTTGGAATCAGATAATCTTTAAGGTCTCTTCCAACCCAAAGCACTCTGTGATTCTATGATGTCCTCCAAAGTGTTTTAGTACCCATTTGTAATTAGTAATTTAGATGCTTACAGGCATCTGAAAACATGGTAGTCAAATTGATCAAAATAACTTTAGATCTCATTAAAAGTATTTTCAATGTTTGTTCATCTGCTGCCTACATTTATCCAGAAAGATAAAAAGCAAAAAGGGATAAAAACATGATGCCTGAAGAATTGGTGATTATTTTATATCAGGGTCTTATTAACACTTAATTTTACAAGGAGCCAAGCTCCTGAAGTCTAGCAGCTGTAGGAGAATTTAGGCTTTGTTTTGTTGCTTGTTGTATTTTTTGTGGTTTGCTTTGTTTTGGTTTTTTTTGTAACATGTCTCTAATCCTCAGAGCTGCAATGAAATGTTTAAAAATATGACTGGAGGATCAAAGGTCATATTTGAGATCTTAGAAGGTCAAAGGAAAAAAAATAAGGATTACCCCTTATTGTGGTATTCTGAAAGTTATAAACATGCTTAAGGCAATATCCTGGTGGGGGAAAGTTAATTTGTGTAATTTTTTTTAGGTTTGGGAGTTTGGTCATGCTGCCTTTTGCAACAACCAGAATTATTCATACAAATAATCTAAGCGAAGAAGAATTAATTTTGATTTAAAATACTAAATATAGAGAATAAATTAGCATATTGCGGGAAGCAATTTTGCATAAACAAAGAAAAGGACTATTTATGTAGTAGATTTTATTCCACCTTGAATGTTTGTTAATTTAATGAAGAATGGCCAGGATATCTGCATGCTTATGATACCCACAGCTAAAATCCTTCTGAAGAAATTCTAACTTTTCTTTCCTAATTTTTTACCTTTCAAGACCACAGCAACTAGAAAAATGTTGTGACCTTTTTTTCATAGGCATTCTTATTAGAAGTTTTTTTGTTTCTTTATTCCAGCCATTCTCATATCCCTTGGCAACAGCGCTCTGCTGGCAGAGTTTCCATAAATGCTGGGAGAAAGCAGGTGTTACAGACCTGTCCACATCCCTTCCTGACCTGGTGCCAGTGATGTTAACCCCTGTTTCATTTCTAGCTCTGTTTCCTTCCATGACATCCCGTAGGAGCCTATAGGACAGCTATCTATTACATTAACAGGGTCATATTTTTATTTAATTGTTTGTTTTTAGAGAAGTGGCTTCACACCCGGCCAAGCTTTGCACCTGTTAAATACTGAGACTTCCATAAGGAGGGAAATAAATCTGAATTCTTGTATTTCTTCATGATAACCACTGCAACCCTGTATTTTTTCAGAAGGTAAGATTTTTGAGGAAAACTCTTCTCCCTTCTCTCCTCAATTGTTGTTTTATAGAATCCCCTAAGAGTTGTTGGGAGTGGTTTTGAATGCTAACACACACATCTTTGAATCCATGGAAAATCTCAGTTTAAGTGCTGTTATCAAATGTCTGTGGCTGTAACAGGCTTGGTCTTACCCTCAAATTCAGGCAGTGCAAAAAGGGGAAGAAGAGCCACTTCTGAAACAAACCCTCATATTTTGATGCAGAATGCGTGCTTGTTTAAACCACCTGCTGTCCCAAAGAAATGACACCTCTCTGTCCCTGCTGTCCCAGACTGTCGGGCAGCAGGGGTGGCACAGCCACAGGTGGAGGGATGGATGCTGGAAGCTTTTTCATCTCTGAGACCCGGTGACGCCAAATCCATTCGCCCGCGGGGGCTGAGCCGCCTCTTTCGCTCGGCCGAATCTGCAAGCGCGTTGAAGGCTTTTTGGAGAGAGGGAGCGGAAAAATCTACGTTCAGGAGCGGACTGCGGCCCTCCTGGGCTTGGCACACATTCCCTGTCAGCCCGGCGGAAAGAGGGAGGGAGAGAGGGCAGCCTGGGGTTTTTGGCCAGCGGGGCCCCCTCCTTGCCCAGCGCCATCGCGGGGAGCGCGGCTGGGAAGCGGTGCCTCGGGGAAAAGAAATATCCCTCCCTCAGGGCACGGCCACGAGAAATCCTGAGGGGAGGGAGGCGAGGAAGCAGCCTGGGAGGTCGGGAGGGAGAGGAACCGCGCCGCCTTTGGGCGTTTTTGGCAAGGTGAAACCCAGCCTTTTCGCCCAGCTCCGTGCTCCGGCAGCCCGGGGAATGCAGGCCCGGCTCCAGCTCCTCTCCCCCCCGCAGCCGGGGGGAGCGGCCGGGCTGCGGGAAAGCGGCGTGCTGCTCGTTGTGCAGCTCCTGGGGAGCTCTCGGAGCGCCCGGGCACCTCCTCCCGTCCTCCTGCCCCT